>PVJO010019107.1:0-34936 GCA_004026905.1 Hystrix cristata | reverse complement strand
ACTCCATTGTATTAAAAAAAACACATTTTCTTTATCCATTCTGCTGTTGATGGGCATTTGGGCTGCTTCCACGATTTAGCTATTACAAACTGTGCTGCTATAAACATGGGTGTGCATATATCCCTGCGGTATAATGATTTTAATTCTTTTGGGAAGATACCAAGAAGGGGAATAGCTGGCTCAAATGGAATCTCTAGTCCTAGTTCCCTGAGGAATCTCCACACTGATTTCCATAGTGGTTGCACCAGTCTACACTCCCACCAACAGTGGAGAAGGGTTCCTTTTTCTCCACGGCCCCTCCAGCACTTTTTATTGGCTGATTTGTTGATAATAGCCATTCTTTCTGGAGTGAGATGGAATCTCAGAGTTGTTTTAATTTGCATCTCTCGAATGACCAGTGATGTTGAACATTTTTTCATATGTCTATCTGCTGTTTCTACTTCTTCATCTGAGAAGTGTCTCTTCATTTCTGCCTCCCACTTTTGGATTGGGTCTTTAAATTTGGGGGGTCTGATTTTTTTGAGTTCTTTATATATTCGAGATGTCCTTTGTCAGGGGAATAGCTGGCAAAAATTTTTTCCCACTCTGTGGGTTGTCTCTTCGCTCTGTTGGTAGTTTCTTTTGCTGTGCAAAAGCTTTTTAATAAGATCACGTCCCAGTTGTTTCCAACTTTTGATTTTTAAAGCAAAGATCTTGCAGAGAATATCTTTAGAATACGATTTTATGCATTCCTGCTATGTAAGCTGTAAATCAGATTTTTCACAGTGGGATGGCAAGGAATGAGTATTTTAAATATCATAGATCCTAAATGTGCTCCTCAAAGACTGCTGTACTTCGCGTCACTGTAAGCAGCGTGTGTGTGTCTGTGTGTGCCTGCACGCGTGCTCACAACCTGGTGCCATCGTTTTATTGGGTCTTGCTGAATTTTCTTACTTGCTAATCATGAGATGAAGAAAAATAATCACTGTTGTTTTTATTTGGATTTATTTGGTTGCAGGTAAGTTTACTAAGCAGATTCGACATGTGTGTTAGGCCAAACGATTTTGTTTCTGGCTGATTGGAAAGGAATTATGATCAGGTGGGCAATTTAATCCAACTCCGGGACCGAGAACTTCCTCAGTACTTCTCCTTTGTACAGAGGGAGACAGTAACTTCAAGATAATAACCAGACCTAGCCAATTCCAAGTTTGTGAAAAATGGGAAAAAGCATGTACAAGGAGTTCTTGTATTATCTCCAGCTTTAGTAAGACTCTTGATTATTAGACAATCACTTTGGTTCTGGGAACTGGAATTGGTAGGAAAGCTTTTAAAGAAAACTTAGAAAAGACCTTAATTTCAAGGAACATGAGACTAAGATTTTAGGGGAAAAATGACTATTATTTAATGGAAAATCATTTTATACCCCTGAGCTCTGATTTTCAGCTGGAGAATCTATTAGTTGACATTTTGATTGTTATAGTTGGTAGTAGTTATGGGCTTAATCACTTTAATTCATGGTTTGACTAGCTCACAGAAATTTGGCCTGTAGCATTTTGAAGAAAATGACCCTTAAATGTGTTACTGTTGAAAAAAAGAATCATCCCTGTGCAAATATTAAGTCTGATAACAAGCGTGTCTTTAGAACTTTCATTGGAATATTCTCTCCCTCCTCTCCACCTTATGTCAGTCAAATTTTACTTGTTCTTTAACACTGCAATAAGCTTTTTTCCCATTTAATTCTTATTTTATTCAAAAAAAGAGAGGAGAGTGAGAAAAAGAAAAAGACCAGAACATAATAGAAACATTTTTTTAGTTTTACCCAAAAATTGTTCACGAGTTTTGAAAATTCAGGCACTCTTTTGCTGTTAGCCTCTTGTTAGTGTAGTGCATCTTTTCAAACATACAGCACTGAGTGGGAAAGTCCCACCCTAATACAGTGGGATTAAACAGAAATGTGAACACGGGTAGAGTAAAATTCTCTTGGAAGAACCAAACATCATGGCCAAGGAATCACAGAGAGTGTCATTATTTTAGCTTAGAGGTTGTGGTACTACAACTGGCATCTCAAATCCTGTTTGAAGAATGGTCTGTTCAAAGCTCACCTTTATACCCAGAATAATGGTGCTTAAAGACAATTATTATGAATAATTATTCATGAATAATGGGGAGGACAAATGTGAGACAACAGAAAATGAGAAAACTCCAGTGAGGAGATAACCTGGTGTGCTATCTGGGCGTGAGAGGTGGTGGCAGCCAAGATAACTTTTAGAAGCAGGAGCGGCTGATTTTTTTAAATCTTAACTTGTTCGCGAATCTGCAAATTAAATCCTGTTTATTTCACTAAAACTAGTAAATCCTGCTTATGCACACACTTTGTGTGAGTGAATTTTTTCTTCCATTGGAAGTCTAGCAAAGGTTCTGAGTTGGCTAATGTGTTGTGGAGGGGAGAGAGCAAGTGTGGACCACCTAAGTGATTCACAGACTGATAGTCACAGGTTCCAGGGAGGCTTGACCCTTTCTGGCCAGCCCTCTCCCGATTATTCTACTGCCTGCAGTAATCTGCGAGTGGTGGGAATCTTGTGCTATGGTTTAGGTGTTTGTGTCTCCTCCAAAATTTGTGTTGAAATTCAATCCCCAATTGCAATAGACTAAGAGGTGAGCCCTTCAGGGTGTGATAAAATCATGAGGGCCCCATGGTGAAAGAAATTCGGGACCTCAAAATGGATGGCGGGAGCTAGCTGGGCCCCTTATGTTCTTCTGTCCCTTCTGCTACCTGAGGACACCAAGATGGCACTGCATGTGAATAATGGGCCTTTACCACATGCCCACTCTGTTGGTGCCTCGATCTTGGACTTCTCAATCTGCAGAACTGTGAAAAGTCAGTTTTCGTTGCTAATAAATTACCTGGCCTTAAGTATTTGGTGACACCAACACAGGCTAAGCTGCGAAAAGGGAAGAAGAAGGGATTTTCTTCAAAATCTGCATGGTATGTTGACCAAAATCCCAGTACTCTCTGCAAGTCATGTATATCCACAGGCAGATAATACAGTACCCAAATTTCACTTTTCAGCTGAGTGGAGGTGCTGCTCATGAAGAAAAGGGATCCCTCCCCTTTTTCTGCCCCAGAAAGCAGGTACAACGTTAGCAAATACTTCAGAAATATTGTATCAAGACCGAACATGTGTATGGTGAAGCTCAGTGATAAACTACATGCTTAGCATGCACATAAATCTAGATTTAACATGTATGTATCTATTGTGAATATAATCAGTTAAGTGAGGACAGTTTGTAAGAGAACATTTTTATGAGCTAAAACTGGAGTCATCTCTCTCCCTCCGAAGTGATTATCTGTGCAGAAAATCCAAATCTGCAACAGATTTCTACTAGAATTAATAATTTAGCAAGACCAAAAACATTAAATGTATTGATATATAGTAGCAATAAATCACTGGAAATCAAAACTTAAAAATGAGGGGATTTAAAAATAGCAACAGACACGTAAAATACTTGGGCCAAAAATCTAATGAAATGTGTACAGAATCTTCATGTTAAACACTGACGGAAGAAAGACCTAAACAAACGGAGAGATTTATCACATTCCCGCCTTTTAATGTTGTGAAATTTTAATCGTCTCCACACAGTATGAGTACACGCCGTGTAAAATAACAATAATAATAAGTAGAGGCCTCTATCTTGGTTCTGGATTGATTCTTATTTGGATCTGGGAGAAAAATTTTAACAAATTAGCGACCTTACTTTGGCCTTTAAAATGTAAACTCAGGACCCTGAGAATGCTATTTATTCTTTCATATTTCACTCTGCTCTACCCAGTTGCTGACTCCCAGCCAGATGCATCCTCCTGTTACCTTTTCTGAAGAGAACAGAGGCAGGTAAGGCCACCAAACACTGACTCACAGGACATTTTCTCACCTGATTCTGCTTTTCTGTTCCCCGTGCGTGTGTGAAAGGCAGTGGAGTGTGTACGCGTGCATTCTGTTCGAGTCTTCTTCACCAGATCTGAGGGTGTCTGTGATGCCCTCCCATGGAACAAAAACCAAACCAAACAAAAACCCAAGCGGCAGGCAGCCAACTGGAGGAAGGAGACTGGATCAGCAAAATTTGGGGTCCAGGAGGAAATTTAGCTACCGATGAAGGAGAGAGGGCCAAAGAGGCGAGGCAGAGTGACCCTTGAGCCATTAGGAGGAAAAGGTCACGGCGGCAAAGGTGCCTCCCTCGGCAATCCCAAAAGGGCTCAGGGTCTTAATTTCCCTTCTCTCAGGAAACAAAACATCAAGAATCATAAAGTAGCTAGGAGCAAGTTTAACAAAAGGCATTGGAAGGCTTCTACATGACAACTACACCCCCTGGCTGAAATCCATCCAAGACCTAACTAAAGGGACAGCATATGTGTTCATGGGTCAAAGTCCAATATTGTTCACAGGTGAATTCTCCTCAGATAGAGTCAATATAAACCCAAAGTTCCAGCAGTACATTTTTTTTCAGGTAGAAATTGACCCGTTGATTATAAAATATATATAGAAAAGCACAGACACTTGGATAGCCAAAACAATGTGGAGGAGAAAGTGTTTGATGATTAAATATTGATTTGAACTGCTGTTGCTCAGTTGAATGATTTAAACTCTTTCGGGGGAAAAAGTGAAAATACTGATAATGCCCAGGAGGTTTTTAGTTTTTTGTTTTCATTTTCTATATGTATTTCACTGGTAGTTAATTCCAAAAACAAATGCAATTAGAACCGTGTGGGCTCCTCCTTATCCTTTTTCTCATTCTAATTCAAAAGCTAAGAAAGGCTGGAGGTAGGGCCGGGGAGACAACAGAACAAATTATTGCCCCGTGAGCTTCTGTTAGTTTCTAAATGCATAGGCAAAAATTCAGTTCCAGCATACACAACTCTCTAAATTTACTAACAAACTCTTTGCGTAAATCTTGAAGGGTGGTTTATAACTACTTCCTAACATTTCCCCGCATTTGGTCATTTCTTTATACATGGCTAACCATAGGGTTTGGAAAACTAGGGCTGTTTAGAGGATGTTGGAGAACATTGGATTAAAGCCAGGATGTGTTAAACTTCTAAATGTAAATATGTACTAACAGGCCATAGTGAGCAAACTGCAGCTAGCATTTCTATTTACCATTGCTTCCCATAAATTCACATTAGCTGGGCTGCAAAGCTAATCTGGATACAAAACTTGAATGGAGCTCCTTTACTATGTACAGTCTGTGAGTGGATGTGAATGGTGATGACAGCAGCTAGAATAACAAAATCGAGAAGAGGAAAAAGGGTAGCACAGCTCTCATCCCGGGCTCAATTGTAGCTAATTGGAGGACCAGTCTCCATCTCCAGGCAGCCTGTTCTGGGCTCAAATGGCAGACAGATGCTCTAAAGCCCCTGGGCTCAGGTATCTTATAATTGTGGATCCAGCCAAGGACAAATTTGATTTGTAGCCCAAATTTGACCTCTCTATAGTGCGAAGTGCTGGGAGTTGTTCCCGCTTTGCCCTCTCTTTCAGATCATTTCCGTCATGGTCCCCACATCCCAACTGCTTGTCGAGTTCCAGAACTACTTCCATATTTTACTCACAGTCCTCCAGAGGCCGAATTCCAGAAAGAATGATGTAAAAGAAATGGAACCAGAGAAGGGAGACAGACTCATTGTAAGGGTCATTGTGAAACTGGCCTAGAATCTGTTTGGGGCAGAAAACAACAAACCTTCACTTGGGAGATTTATGGTTCTGGGAAGACCATGCCTGCCTCTCCAATGCAAACATCACATGAATAAGGTAAAGTTAAAATGAATAGAGAAGCTAAGTTTGAAGGGAAAGAGAATCGAGAGAGCAAGACATAGCTTTCACTTTGTCTATGTGGAGCTGGAGTCTGGTGACAGTGGAGAAGATTTAAAATGGATTGTGTGTTATGAGCCCCACTTTTGTCAGTTAGCAGATGTCAGAATTAGCTCTTGGAAAATCTGTAGGCCCCTGTAAGTGCCATCATGAATATCTGGGTCCTTGGGTACTTATATGAAAAAGGATGATCTGTATTGATAGTTACACTTCCAGAGGCACCGCCCAAGAAGCTGCCTGTCCAAACTGGGACTTAGCCACGCACTGTAGACCCTTCCCAGGGAGCTCTGCGGCATTTTCCACACCCAGTAAACAACTTCCGGCGTTACCTTTACCTCTGCGGAGTTCATTGTAGGTCAGACTTCCTGGTCCAAGGCAACTGGCCCTTCTCTCTTAAGTGGGCTTTGAAACCTTGTTCTTTTTAAAAAGAAATATTTGTGAAATTACAAGGGATAATATACATCTTTTATCATGTCTCTTATTGACCTTATACCGTCTATATCTGTGCTGTCCAATACAGGAACCACTAGCTCCTTGTGGCCATTGAGCACTTGAATTATTGCTAGGCCAAACCTACATGGGCTATAATTATAAAATGCATGCTTGACTTAGTGTAAACATATAAAACAAGAATTTTGGTATCAATTATATGTTGAAATGATAATATTTTGCAGACGATGGGTTAAAATATAGTAATGTTAATATTTTCTTTTAACTTTTTTAATGTGGCTACCAGAAATTTGGCTAACAGAATTGCTCTAGATGTTTCCCCCCACTCTGGCAATAGAACCCAGAGTTTTATGCACATCAGGCAAATGCTTTACTACTGAGCCACATACTCAGTCTAGATTTTCAGTGTAAGAAATATATAAAAAGAAATATGACCAGGAGATAAGATTTATTTACAGATACTCACTGATATTGGTTTATGGATACTCAAGATATTTCTCTCATCTAAAAAAACTGAGTATTCAAAACTATGTGAGCAACATGTTGCTAACTGTGAAGGAGACTACAATGTCAGTGGGGAAAAGACAATCTAATAAGATGCATTATTGTCTAGTTGTTTTTAAATATTAAACTGAACACATGAGGGGTCAACTTTACATCCACAGCATGAAAGATCATTCTTCATGAATTAAAAGAATAAGAGAAAAGTCATAAAAAAGAGACAGGACCACAGGGCCACAGAACTTGGAGCAAGAATGAGTCTTGGCGATCATAGTCCCAAAGGAGGAATAAACCTCAATATGTGGGAAGAGTAAATGATCTGCACAAAGTTACAAGAATTAGTACAATTTGCATCTTTATTCAGGGCACAAAACGGCACCAAATCATGTCATCCCACCTGAGAGAAATGTGGGGCTTGCCAGGTCCCTTGCTGCAGAAGTATCTACTAAGATGTCCAAGTCTTCTCTCCTAATCTAAGCTGGATGGTTCACTGTCTGCCTTCTGCGTGGCTCACTCCATTCAACCCTACTCCTCATCTCCTTGTTAGTCTGACTTTTTTGCGTTTCATATTTCTGCTTTTATCTCCTGTTGATCAAGTTTTCTAATGGTTATAGTGAATAATGTTTCTGCCTAAGACCATTTTCTCTTACTGTATTTCTAATAGTAACAGAGGTGAACCTCCCAGGATTATCACGTGTAGGATATTGTTTACCTTCTGCTCTATAGTACATATGTGTATACTTTGATACCAAACAGTGTCTTAAAGTCTTTGGGAAAGCTTTTTCCTGTTTCCCAGCAAATAGATAAAGTCATCCTGCTTTGAACATCATGATTTTTAAAATTTTGGTTGAAAAAAGGAAGCAAACACAGAATGTCAGATTCAATATCCAGACAGTTCTTTTCCTTTTTCTTGGTATCACAGTTTTTAAAAAATTCTCTTTTATGTGAATAAATAAATAAATACAAATTTCAATAAGATTTTACTACTTTATGAAGTGTTTGTAGGAGAGGTGGCCAGGATATTACTAAAGTATTAAAGACATGTATTATTCTTTTGCTACTTTTGTGTGGAGTTTTGATAAATGTACTTAAATGGTGACTGGCTGTTTCCTGTGTAAGTTGGTGAATTGCAAGATTCTCTAAACCACTCGTCTCTCTCGTGTGTGGTTTCAGGAAAATACTTTGCAATGTATTGCTTTTCATGAGACATGATTTTCGATTTCTTCACTTTTCTACTAACATTGACTTTTCATTACATATATAAGAGGATACTCCTTCCAATCAACTCTTCATTCTGTGCTCAAACCATTTTCATCACTTCTACAAGATACTTACGAAGTAAAACTTTCAGCTGTGCCTTGTTAGGGAGATGGAGAGCAGATAGCATTGAAAGATGTCTGCTAAGTAAATCAACCCAGTCATTAACACGAACATGGGATTTATGCTTGTAGTTTAGATTTTACTCTTCTTAAAGTGTCTGCCCTCACTTCCTTTTATGAGAAAAATGACAGTTCATCCTGAGTTGTAGCTTTCTATATATCTTCTCATATATCTGATGTGTGTGTGGTATGGTATACTTTCAGAATTACATTCAGTTTATTATACATTTGTGTGTCAGAGGGCAGCAGCAGGTGCTGGTTATTTGCTTTTGACTGCCCTCCATTTGAACCTACTTTGTGCATTGGGGTAGTCTGCTACTGTGTACGTTTTTAGCCCATCACTTACATGGAAGCTGAGTCTACCCAGCTGGGCATGAGCGATCGTCAAAGCTTGGAAATAGGATCTTCCAACCAGAGCTCTGAATCCAACTAGAGTAACACCAAAAGTAGAGGAGGGTTTAGAATATTCATTTTACTGGCATTGGCAGTGCCCTGTGTCTGGAGCTGTGTGTAATGTACACGATGATGGCCAGGCCCTGCTTTCAGAGTGTTCCTGTGGTGTGACCTTGGACATCACTTGCCAGGTCTTTTTGCTTCCTGACTGTTTTCTGAGTCTGATTCTGCACCCTTTCTGTGGATTCCAGGAAATCTTTCAAATGAATTTATTTTCTTTGTAAGGAAGCCATAATTGGCTTTGTTTGCATCCAAGATTTGTTTGTGAGCATTCAAACCAATTTTATTACACATTTTGCCATTTTCATCAACTCACAATGAGAAAAATCAAGTGGCACATGTGTTGTGGGTAAGGTGTCTTAGTGAAAGGTGCAGGAGCTGCAAGTACATTTTCCAGTATTGGAAGTTCATTGTTTGCTACTGGATTTCATTGTATTCCTTTGAATAGTGTTGTAGTTTATTCTGGCACATAGTTAAGTTACTTGGAATCACTTGGACACTTTTGAGCCTCCCTATTAAGCTCTGTTAGTGTGAGTAGAAAACAATTGTTAGTCTAGGGCTAATTTAGCCACACTTTTAAGCCAACATTCTCTCATGAATCTATGTGATAGCGTCTATAATACAAAGTTTTTCCACTCTGAAGGGCAGAGAAGCTGAATTATTTTCAACCTTATGCAAACCTCAGGAATTTGCTTTCTCCTGCTTTTTTTTTTTTGTTTTGTCTATGGCCTCCATGGAATGGTCTCCTCACATCTATAAGGTCTCTATTCAACCCAAAATTTAGGTATTTTGGCATCCTCCTAGTAATTCCAGTCTCTGTCTCCTCAACTCACTGAAACTACTAGGTTCTGTTTGGGTTCCCTCATGCTGGACTGCATCACAGAAACTCTTTTCAGGCAGGAACTGGTGCAATTACAAAGCTCACCTTGTTTATTTCCCCTTTCTCAGGGATTACTGTCTTACATCGCTGTTGGTTGGTACCTGAAGCCATTGTTTCATATATTTTGTCTAGTTTTCTGGCTGTTTAAGGTGGGAGGGTAAATCTAGCTCCTAATATTCCATCTTGTTTGGAAGGGGAAGTTCCCTTTTAGGATTTGATCCTTGTGACAATAGGGGCTCTTTAGTCTTGTCCACCTTCATCTCTCTAGCTTATTATGTATTAATTACTTATTAAATATTTGCTGTAGGAAGAAATGAGGCAGAGTGGTGTTTTAAAGGATGGAGATCTTGGGAAGGGCTATTTCCTTCACTGATTTATCTTCTTTAGCCATAGCCACAAATGTTCAGATATCTCTGTATTTTTTCCTGTTAAAGACATTCTTAACTTCAAAAATATTCTTCATCAGATATTTGTTACCAAACATGCTGGAAGTTAATATAACTTTGCTAACACAAAAATAAGAAAATACCTATATTCATTGTTATCACCATATTTATCATCATCATCATGTTGGATATAACTGCTGGACACTGAATATGTTGTGAAGGGCACTGTCTAGATTGTTACTAATGACTATTTTTTTTGTGCTGGACTTGAACTCAGGGCCTTGTGCTTGCTAGGCAAGCACTCTAACACACTGTGCTAAATCCCCAGCTGTAATGACTATTTTTTCTCTAACTGCAAAATGAAGAATCAAGATTATTCTCATCCTCTGAATCCTAATGTATAGTTTTTTTTAAAAAAATCTTTCAACAAGGTGTTTCTTCAAAAGCTATTTTTTAAAAAGAAACTTTTGTATAAAAAGATAAAAATATTATACACCTTCATGTACTAATCACCAAGTTTCAACAGCTATCAACACTTTGCCAATTTTGTTTGACCTATAATTCCTGCCATATCTTTTTCTCCTTTTTTTTTTGCTAAAATATTGAAAGTCCAAATATCTTTTTGATTGACCCACACATGTTTTTTGATTAAATATCAGATTTGGCCATTTCTATGTATCAACTGTTCACCAACTTCTTACCTACTACATGAGATTTACAATTCAAAATGATTCCAAAATTGAAATGGACTTTGGAAGAAAATTAAAGCACTTATTCATATGTTTACTTGATTAACCATTTCTTATTATTTTGTAATCACTTTCATTATATTGCTTATAATCAAGCCATCTCTTTTTATTTAAATAGGTTCTGGTAATTTTCTTCTAAAATTTGCATAATTGCCTTTAGAAGTTGTTGCAAAATTGATGGTTTATACAGTTATTGATTATAATTTCTTCTTTTTTTAACAGATGAAATGCCAACATTTATTTAAGGTTATTAAATTGCAAGGATAAACTCCAATTTTTTTTTTTTTTTTTTTTTTTTGGTGCTGGGGATCGAACTCAGGGCCTTGTGCTTGCAAGGCAAGCGCTCTAACCACTGAGCTAAATCCCAGCCCCTAAACTCCAATTTTTAAGTACCTATCTGAGTACTAATTTTTTTTTTCTTTTTAGAGTGTCTAAGATCACTGTTAGCCTGGGTGAAGTGCACAAATTAGGAAAAGAAGCTAATGTAGGAAAATATATTATACAGGGACATCAATCAAAATTTTATGCATAGATTTGATGAACTTTGCTATATTCGTCAGATTTTAAAAATTTGGAATATCATGATTTCTCTGATCATCTTAGTTTAGTATCGCTTTTGTGCCTACTTCTTTTTAAAATTTTATTTATTTATTTATTCATTCACTTATTCACTGTGCCTACTTCTGCACTCATTGTTTTGTTTTCTTTTCCTTAGAGAGGGCCCTCTGCATTACCTATGTTTCAGTTCCTACTGTGGACCAATTAGGAAAAAGCTTCCCCCAGCAGTAAAAGGGCCCTGGTGCTAGGACGCTGTCTCTTTTGCAGAGCAATGTTGTGCCCAGCATAGGCAGAGATGGGACAGTTCAGCCTTTTAATTTCACTTGCTCCCCTTCTCTGAGGTTCGCTGTGGGTCTGTCACCAGCCTCTGAGACTTTAGGTTGTCAGGAATCTCCTTAACCATTTTGTGTTGCTTTAGGAAATTCAAACATGGGCTTCAACCCTCATAAGTGTGAATCCATGTTCCTAATTAAAAACGTATGTGTAATATTTTTATGGTTTAAAAAGTTAAAGGGAGAATGACTTTAAATTCATGTAAAACCAATTTTCTGGCACTTTTGGGTTGTTGAGAAACCCATCACATTTTGTATTTGTAAACTAACTGACTTGTTTCAGCCATGGTACCTTTAGGTTTAATCAAAATTTTTATATTTAATTTTTAAGGCAATAAATTCATTCATTAAAAATAATAAATACAACCTTCTTGAGAGCTGAATTTTGGAGGTTGCCACAAACTTTATATTAATATGAAGGTTTCTAATTTTGATCTTAGGGATTTTCCTCCATAAAAACCTAACATTATTTTTTCTTCTCACTTTTAGGAAATGGGAAATATATATATATTAAAATTATTTTATTTCTATGTATTAGTGTTTGAAATAAATTCCCCTCCTAGTAAATAACATTTTTTTCTATATTTCTCTTTGAAGATACACATTACATAGTCAGAGATTTGCATTCAGTAATCTCTAGGTAATTTTGAGGGGAAGAGTTTCATTAATAATTTAAGAATGAAGGTTTTTTTTCCCCCTCTGTGTATGGATTTCTAATACTGGATCTTGTTGCTTACATCTATAGTTAGTCTTGGAGGACATTTCTTCCCATTTTCCTGATGCAATTTAATTGCAAAGCATGGTCACTGATTCTGTTCCATTTGTTTTTAGAAAGTTTATTTCTTTGTTAATTGAAGATGATCAATGAGTTATTTTTCAAGTGCAATATAGTCTATTTTCTGATTTGGAATCCTTATTTGTCAACAAATATATTGGTTTCTCATTCTTCAGTTGCATTTATTTGCAATTACCTCTAGACTCCAAATAGCTGGAAAGATAAGTCATTTAAAAAATGTATTAATGATTAATATTTACAAAATAGTCCTGAAGCAATGTTAATATTTCAGAATGCTTCAATAGAGACAAGAGAATGATAGTCAAGATAGCATTGGGGTCAACAATGATTACATTCTAATATGGTATATGAATTACAAATAAAATGTTTTGACCTTGAGTTTTATCATCTTTTTTAGAATCAATGTTGTTGACTTTGCATAATTTCTATGCAAAAACGCTCAGTGTGGCAAAATATTAAATTATCTGGAATATCCTATTTCCCACCCCAGGAATGATGGAAACATTATAACATCCCCTTCCAGGTTTAGCAATATGCTTTCTTCTATTTAATGTTTGATTAAATTGTTGAATAATTTTATTTCTAAAAGTCATATTCTTTTCACTATGGTTGCAGATTCTGCCTGGTTTAACTTCAAAACTCGTTCTTAATGTTGCGTTAACAGTTCAATGTGACTGCCTGATCTAATGGTACCACGGAGGTAAATGTCAGTGTCTACTCCATAGGACAGTAAATAGAACTCCAAGCACTCTCCATTAAAGCACCCCAAGTTACACAGTGAGAGTGTCTGTTTTTCCAACCCGACTGTAAACCTGGGATGTGTCCTGAGGTTGTGACATTCCACTTTGTGTTCCCTGATTCATCCAGCCCAGGGCTTTGCCTGTGGTGAGCACTCAAAAATGTTTATGGATTAGAAATGAATAAACACATTTAAAATAGATTTGGAAAGCACTTCCTTCACAGAAGCCACACTGGGTCTCAGTCGGCTCCCACAAGGCGCTCTGGAGTGCCTGTCTGTGCACCCGGCCCTGTGCTCGACAGACTGAAAGCGGGCAGAACAGAAACAGGGGTCCTGGGGTTGCTGAGCATTACAGACTGAGATGCAGGGCCCGACATCAAGGGAGGGGCGAGGCAGGGGCACAGCGGTGCTTCCTGATGGCGCTTCTACTTTGGGCCTCATTTTCACATGCATCAAATATAGGTACGTATTGTGGAGTATTGAATAAGGTGAACGGCCTGTGTCCTCAAACATCACTGTGCACCGACTCAGCCGGGCGTCTTGTTACAAGGTGGATTCTGAGTCAGTGCTCTCAAGTGGGATCTGAGTTGCTCCGTCTCCAGTGTGTTCTGGGATGATGTCAGGTAGGGGTCTGTGTAATCTGCTTCTGCAGGTCTGATCCTGTAAATGGAACACAGCCTGCCCTCAGTGATGGTCTGACGCAGAGAAATTGATAGTTCTGTGTTTCATACCCAAATTATGCAACTTTCTGTGCAGAATGGCACTCTTAAGGGAGAAAAGAAGGACTCTGACTTCCAGCACTTGACTTTCAATACTGTAGGCCACGACCCCAGTAGACTGGCAACACAGAGCTGTGACCTCGGGCCACAGACTTGGGAATGATGGCAGGTTTCCAGCTTGAAAGGAAATATGAGTTCGACCAACCGCGAGGAAGCAAGGGTCAGAAGAGACACAATGAGAGGTGAGGTCCCCCTGGGTGCCTCAGAAGGGACTCCTGCCCACTGCATGCTCGAGGGGCCAGAACACAGGGTGAGGGGCCACTATCCAATTTCCCAGGCCTTAGTAGTGGAAGACTGGAAGTCTCACTGTTGGCCCCTGAGTGGGGATCAACTCCAGGGTCCCTGGGCAACAAGAACAGGCAAGTTTACAAGTTGCAGAAGTTGGGCTTGTGGTCCAAGTCATGTACCAGCTAAGTTCCTGAGAAGGAAAATATAGTTGTTCTGTACATCTGCGTCACATCCATAAATCTTAAACTTGCTCTAGATGTCTGACATTAGGCTCTACCTGAAGCGGAAAAAGAGTAGACAGCTGGAGCCCACAGTGGAGTCATGGAAACTGCCATACAAAGTGTGGGATGTGCACACAGCAACTCGCTGGGTGTCTTGTCCTGGCTGATCTCTTGAACTGGGTTCTTTGATTATGAACCAAAGCTTCTGCGAGTAGGAGGAAACATTCCCCGGCATCCTATCTGGGTTTTGGTGACCATGGCCAGGAGGAATAACAAAGGTGGAATTCCACACTCCACATGGGCTGGGGTATTTCACTTACAAATGGAGTTCGGAGATGAGGTTCAGATTGCCCTATTCAAGATAAAGAACTGGGAGAAGATGCAGCAGAAAGCCTGTCTTACAGCAGTCATGCCAAAGAGAAGGGCCAGAATGGCGTGGTCTGCTGATTGGTTTTACATTACGACCTCCTTGAAACCCACATCCCAAGTTGAGCACCAGGCTGCTGTGTGCCCCTGGTCTCCCAACGGGATCGTGGGCTCCCTCCTCCTCTGCCCTGGTGAGATGAAATGGGAGTCTGAGAACCCGGTTCGGGCTGTGCTGGACGCTCATGGGCACAAGTCCAGGTACAACATCTGGTGGCTTGGGAGGGGCGCTGGCCTGAAGCTTGGAAAACTGTTGTGACATCCTTGTCCTCACGAGAGGTGGCCTTCTATTGCGCTTCCTCTAGGAGCTCCTGCACCACCCAAGCTGACCACTGTGGAAGTGGGTGGGATCGTGAGTCAGGGAGTGTCCGGCCCGGGGCCCTGCGCCTTCAAAAGCAGTGGACGAAGGCATCAGTATCCGAAAGAGCAGAGGCCTGTGCTGGTTCCAGTGCTTTGTCTCTATTAATCTCCTGTCTGTGAACTCAGACTGCTGGAAGAGCTCTGGCTGCCACTCTCCTACTTGCACTGACTGGCTCTTAAACCCAGCTGCTAACAGCACAGATTCCCAGGTTTTCAATTAAGCCTGGCGGTTCCTGCCCAAATATGGAATCCAAAATTTTCTCTTCCTCTTCCTTTGCTTCCACCCATCTTCTTTCTTCTTTCCTTCTTGCTCTCCCGCCCTCCCTTTCTTCTTTCTTCCTCCACCCCCCCTTTTCTCTTTTCTCCCTCTTTCTTACAACTTGGCTTCTTCAGGTGTTTTTCACCAACCCCTTAGGAAGAGTTGAGGGGAAGTGGCGTTTGTGAGTGCTAAGGGTTTTCTATTGCAATCCTCTCATACCCACAATGTCTCCTGGCTTCCTGGACCAAGTTCCACGTCTCACCCAAGCATTCCTAGTAAATACCCTCCCCTCGATGAAGACCTTGCAGCAGTACCGGAATATCTAGGGAGGAGGCTGAAAGGTCATGGTGAGTGGTGCACCAGAGGACGAGGAGCTGGAGGGGAGGGGAATCCAGAGACCAGCGTTACAGGAGAGAAGGTGGGGGGAGAGGAGAGTAATTCAAGGAGGAAAGCAAGATCCATGCCGTGTGCGCAGATATGTCAAAGGGAACATGTACTGTCCCTGAAGAACCTTCTATTTCAGTACTGGGAGGAGGAAAAGAAGCAGCCAGATAATAGGAGTAAAGTAAAGCAGCAGAAAGTTGCCCTTAAAGGAAAAAGAAACTGCCCTCTGCTCTGGCCACACATACATGCTACCTCAGTTTGTCTAAAGTCTCAGTGTCCTCCTCTGTGACACGAAGACCACAGTATTAACTGTTTGTCACCACAGTGGCTAAAGGAATTAAAATGGGGCTTGGTGTAAAGTAAAACCTCAAAAATCCTACCTCCTCCACCTCTTTCTCCCTGCTTCCTCTTTTTTTCTTACTTGAAAAACACAGTTGAGCTGGGACTGTAGCTCTGTGGCAGAGCACTTGTCCAGCGTGTGTGAGGCCCTGGCTCCAGTCCCCAGCACCCTCTCACCCCCCAACAGCCTTGTTACAAACTCTGGACTTTGTGCACAAAGGTAAGCAAATGGTAGTTGTGAGAGACATTGAGTTCAAATTTATGAATGCCTGGAGGTAGACATTGTCCTTAAACTTTCTAGATATGAACACCTTCCCTGTGCAGCCCAGTTTGTTTGATGTCAGCTGCTGGAAGGGTCTCAGTCCTGCTACACAGAGCCCACCAGAGCTACCGTGTGGTCTCAAGCCTTGGGGCAAGACATCGGTGGAGGTACATTCTTATGCGGTTGAGTCTCTTGGAGCTTTGGATCTTCACTCGTTGCTTCTTTGCTCAGTCTGTTTTATGTTGTTTCTTGAGCATCTCATTTATCTATGTCACCCCTTGCTATAGATTGGATCTCAGGGAACCTCCCAAGGCCCATGTGTTAAAGGATTGGTCCTCAGGGAGATGCTATTGTGGGTGATGCAAATGTTAGAGAGTAAGGCCTCATGGGAGGTCTGCAGGCCAATGGTTCTTACCCTTGAAGGCCACAGTGGGGTCCCTTTTCTTCCTCCTGCTCTTTTGCTTCCCAGCCATGAACAAAGAGTTTTGCTCTGCTGCACCATCCCACCATGAGGTGCTGCTTGGCCACATGTCCAAAAGCAATAAGTCTGCCTAACCATGGACTGACACCTCCAAAACGTGAGCCAAAGTAAACCTTTTGTATCTGTCAGTTAATTTATCTCAGGTATTTGCTACAGTAATGAAAGCTGACTAATATAATCTAGGTAAGTCTGCCTGCATTTATGGACATCTCTTCCAAAAGTAAAAAAAAAAGAGGAACAGTGTATTGACTCACCAAGCCCATGGTGGTGCTGCTGATCTTATTATTCATAAACATAGAGGAAGAAAGAGACCACATCAATTCCCCAGTTGCTTTTGGTGATAACTGTGGGTAACTGTGAGTTGGTTGGTGATGGGGGTAGGGAGGCGATGACTTATTTTTCTAAGTTTGCTTTAGTGTTATTGGAAGCTGCTTTGGGGCTGGGTCGATGACTTCCTCACCTACAACACTAGGTCTAGAGATTTGTTAATTTTATTGGGTTCTTTTTGGTGCTTAATCATAGATATTTGACCTTTTTTTTTTTCCCCCATTTCTTTCATTTTTCCTGTACTGGAGGTTGAACATAGAATCCTCAAACTGAGGTATACCCTGGCACATTATTTTATATTTTATTTTAAAATAGGGGCTTGCTAAGTTGCCCAGTCTGGGCTTGAACCTGCCATATTCCTGCCTCAGCCTCCCAGAGTGTTGGTGAATATTTATCCTTTAAAAATGGTGTTACTCTGTCCCTAATGTGGGGTTGAAATCGCCACCACTAAAAAGGTCTTGATCTCTCTCAGATTCCTGGAGACTCTGTTTCAGTTCCCAGAGTCTGGGAGTTCTTTGCATATCTTTAAACCTGCACCCAGGACTTCTTGCTTCCAGACATCTGCCTTTCTTCAGAGCTGCCTGCCCTGCTCAACTGCAAACAGTGGGGCAGGAATCTGTACTGGTGGCCTATTGTTCTAGCCCGGCTGACCCTGGAAGACATTTGTGACATGTTTTTTAAGTTTTAGGTTTTAAAGCAAGCATTTACAAGGTCAGCTGTTTAATGTTTTTTTCACTAATTAGACTAATCCCTTACAGTTTGCCTCTCCTTTGTGTTTTACGTTTATTGTGATCTACACAACACACACAAATATATAAAGTCTTTACTATGGTTTAAAAAAAAAGTAATAACTAATTAAGTAACTGTGTCATTGAGTTCCTCTTGGCCAGGGTCAGCTCAGCCACATGGTCTTCGCTTCCCTTCTTCCTTCTATGTTGAAGCCTCCCCAAGCCTGTCCCTTCAGGGTACCAGTAATTGCTAGGCCTTTGTCCCCAGTGGGTCCTCTGTTCCCCAGGTCCACCTCCCTGCGTGACAGACTGAAACAAGCAGAGGGTCCAGGGGTTTACGCTCCTCTCTCCTTAGGCGCCTTGTGGTCTCTGTTCGTCTCAGATTTGCAGAAATCTCCACTCCCTGGCTACACTGGGTGGCCAGGGCTGCCTGCCTTGCTCCAAGTGCTGTAGAGTCATGAGCGGAGAGCACGTCTGGGGAGGGGAAACTGCCCACCAGCTGGGCTCCGCTGAGATGCACCCTGGGTTGCAGGATTCCTGGAAAGAGGATGTCCAGAACCAATGCCCTGGTCTTTGTAGGACTAACTAGGTTCTGATGTGGCACCGCCATCTGGTTTTCCCTGGAGATGTTTACATGCAACTGTTGTATGAAATCAGTCTACCATGCAGACTCATCTTACTGAGCAAATGTGTGCAGATGATTTAACTTAATGACTTAGTTCAATTGAATGGCTTCCAGTAGCATAGTAATGTGTTTTGAGAAGTTTTGAGAGAGAGAGAGAGAGAGAGAGAGAGAGAGAGAGAGAGAGAGAGAGAGAACATGCACAAGAGAGAGACAGAGAGAGGAAAAGCTGATTTCCCATCTCATTCAAATAATTTTCCATCCCTCAGGGGGAGAAAGGAAAGTCTGAGAATTCAGCAGAATTAATGCAGGTTACCCATTACTTCATTTTATAATGTTTGGCAAGGAAAACATGTTAAGTCAGTTAAATTTGTTTATTTGGCTCTTCCAGGCATTCCATGTGGATGGGGCCTGGGTTGGAGGGGACAGTGAAATATATTTCTGCTGAGATGTCTTTCTGGAGAGAAATAAGTCTGTTTTATAAGCAGGGCTGGCAGCACCTGGACTCGAACTTGTTTACCAGGGAGCTGAGGGTTCGTTGAACATCTTGCAGATGAAGGACCCAGGAAACCTGTCTCTGGCCCCACGGGCTGTGATGAAAAAGGTCTACTTGGGGGTCACCTGGCCTTAAATCCTGCTCTGCTCTTTGTCAGGAGAGGGACTTTGGGAAAGTCGTGAAATCACTCTGAGCATCCCAAGAATTCCTGACTTCACAGGATTGTTGCAAGAACCTCACGAAACAGCAGATGGGAAAGTGCTTCGCGATCTGCGAGACCCTATAACAATGTGTTGTAAAAATGATTCTTAACACCACAGCAGGAAAGCATGGTTTCCGCTAGCATGTGGTAGCAGAGAGAACAGAAGATATGTGGAGGATCTGGATTCTTCGAGGGAAAATATCACCTTCCCAGACCTGTTCCAAAGGGCAAGACTGGGGTCATGAAGGAGGACCAGGGAGGAGTCCAGTGCGGGAGCCATACGCTGTTTGTACCACAGTGGAACCAATTGCAATGTGTCCGTGTGTGTGTGTGTGTGTGTCCCTGTGTGTGTGTGTGTGTGTGTGTGTGTATGTATGTGGTGTGTGTTACTGAGGAGTGAACCCAGGGAGCACTGAGCTACACCCTCACCCCTTATTTGTTTATTTAGTCATGTGTATTTTGAGACAGGGTCTCACTATGTTGTCCAAGCTGGCCTTGACCTCACAATCCTCTTGCCCCAGCCCTTTTTTTTCCCCGAGACCAGGTCTTGCTATGTGGTTCAGGCTGTCCTTGAACTCAGTATACATAGTCTTGGCCTCGAACTCACAGCAATCTTCCTGTCTCAGCCTGCTGCCATGACCAGTATATGTCACCATGCATGGTCTGCCTCAGCCTTTTGGATAGCTGGGATTACAGGCCTGCATCACCATGCTGGCTCACAGTGTGTCTTGGCAGCAGGAGGGGAGGAAGTGGGGCCTGCAGGGCCAGGTGAAATGCTGATGACCTTGACACCAGGTGACTATGACCTGGCTGAACTGTGTGAAATGCTGACTTGCATCACCTTGCTGCCTCTCCACAAGCATCAGCCCACTCCACTTAGCACTGTGAGGAAGAGAAATCCTGGAGGGGCAAATTGGCACAGTGAGGATGTAGCAGGCAATTCAGTGTTGACTCACTTTAGAACTCACACCCATAACCTCTTTTTAAAAATTTTTAAGTCAGGGATGAGAAATAGGCAAGGATTTCTTTTCCCTCTCTGGAGGTCCCAGTATAAGAACTTCCTTTTCTTTTATAAACTCTGAAAAACAGCAGTTATGTACATGTGCCACATACATAACTGTACAATGAATATGATCTTATGTACTATAAACATGTACTACAAAATGAGTAACTCCAGAATTCCTTAGGATCAGCCAGAAAAATAAAAACTGAAAGACAGAAGGGCATTGTACCGTGGCTGCAGGTATTGCCGCCTTGGCTGAGCTTGAAGCAGAGGCCTCTGAGTGGCCTGGCCTCCTGAGGTGTCTGGGCTCTTCAGGACAGACAGTCAAACATGGACTTCTGTTCCTGGTGGGGCCCCGTGGACATACAGCTCTGTGGATCTGAGAGTCGGTCTGCTCCCATCTACCTTCTCATCTGGTGGAAATGTCTGCTGGATTCGCTGCATACCTGGAGGATGCAGAAGCTGCACCCAGAAGGAAACTGGAACGACCCAGCTTTTCATGCATGACTTCTCATCCTTAGTGATTTTGTCTTGTTTTCCTCTTGGTTGTGTTTACCAATGAACATTAGCGCTGCCACACAACTGATGGGGCATGCTTATCTGCCACTGCAATGCTGACTTGTTTCTGCCCAATAGTTTCATTGTGTATAAGATTCTCTTTCCATTTGTTTTTGTTTTTTGTCCTCCCGTCCCTCTCCCCACTGGTGACATAGAAGTGGGGACCCCTGAAATATGGCTTTGGCGACCAAGAGTTGCTTTCCACACACACATGTGGATCACAGAGTTTAACTGGGGAAGACACCACACCCAGAGGTGAGGAGCTGTCCTGCCCAGTGCTGAGTGGAATCAATCGTTATCATCGGGAAGATGTGCCGAGAACTGTGTCCCAGTGAGTGAGGAAGGTCTGGGGTGGAACGTTGGTGATGCTCCTAAGGTCAAAAATATGGTACACAAGCATTTCAGAAAGTACACGTTCTGGAAGAGTTGAAGTCATCAGTCCGCATCTCTTCATGAGGAGATTCTCGTCCAAGTAGTTTATACTTGTCCTTGGTGAAGGAGAGCCTGTCCCAGCTTCTGTCTTTTACTCTTGCCATTGATAAGTCCCCTTTCTGGAGCATAAGATCCTTCCGGGTGGTCTGCAGAAGTGATCCATGGAATGACCCGTCTCCTAAAGCTCAGGCCACCGTGTCCTTTTGGGCTTGTCCACTTCCCTGCTGTTTGAACTGGCCATTCAAGCTTACCGAGCCTCCATTTTCTGCCTTACTTACTTCATGGAAGGTTGTAAGCCTAAGTTAAATCACTGGAAAGACCCAAAATCTATAAAGCACCACATGACGTGAAGGGATCCCTCATACTTTAATTTTTTTTAAAAATAATTTTAGAAGGGGCAGATGTTTGTTGGCAAGTGAAAGGGAGAATGGAGAAGGTACTTTTTAAAATTTGATTCAAACAGCATTTATGGTAAAACCATATATACTGAGCTCTTTCATGTTATATGATTATGTGGGATTCATTAATATAACTTAATAGACATCATCTATTAGAAGGAGGCATCAGTTTATAATTAAACAAATTGGAAGCTGATACGTTTTGTAACTATATTATAGTGAGTGTTATTGGCACTTTTAAATTGATGGTGGTAATGATGAAAAAGTCAAATTATGGTTGCTCTGCAGTAACATTTATACAATTATTCTATTTATTTAGAGTTACAAAATTGTAACGACTAAATTACTATAATTAATTATAATTACTCAGAATTATAAAATGGAGTCTACTTAGTTAACTTCTTCATTAAGCATAATGAACAATTAATTCTGTTTCAATTCATGATGTTTGAAACTTTTTTCTTTGTTTAAATACCTTATAATTCATAATATTTTGTAATATTTAAAGCCTTTTAGAGGCACTGCTTAATCTGATATTTGTGTAATATAAAGTTACTGAACTTTTCCTCTTGAAGTAATATGGGAGGTGAGACACTGGTGATTTTAATAGCCATGAAACCAAGTGCCAAGGACATTGTTAAGTCACATTCTTCCATGGCCCTCTTTCCTTGCGGCCCTCGCTACAGCTGTGTTTGTAGGCTCATTTCTCCCACTGATAGGAGGTTCCACGAGGGCAGGGACCAGTCTTCTCCCCCTTGTAGGCCCAGCTCCTCCCATAGTTCCTGGCATTGAGCAGAGGCTCAGTATGGATTTGTCGAATGGGTGAGTCCAGGACATTCCTGATTCGCCTACAGAGTCCGCTTTTCCGAGGCTCCTGGGGCAAGTTTCTTGTGATCGCACAGTAATGCTTCTCCAAAGCAGCAGGTTTCTTTTTCCTTTGTGGGCACTCTTGTTAGCTTTGTACCTGATCATTATTTTCCTGTCCTTTTTGGGTGCTAGAAAGCTTTGAAACAAATTGTGGTTGACCCTTGGCAATTGTGTAGGACTTCACAGTGTACATTTTGTGCATTGGCCACTTTCCCATGTAACGATTTATATCTTTTCTTTACTATTCTTTTGCATATTTGATGTGACCTTTGCTAGTACTGTAAATACGTTTGGCAGCGAGGCAGGTTATAAAAAATAGTAGTCATCTTAACTGCCCTAATGTACTGGGGGCAGTAGATAAATAAAGGCTTAGAATTTCAAGAATGTGCCATGTTCAGACGATTTCTTTCAAATCTTTGTTTTTTTTATTTTCATGGTGAAGCAATGATAAGAAGTGATGTTTATGCTGAGATTCGCGTGTTCTAGCAATGAGAGAGTCTATAATGACATTGAAATTGGACTTGTGCTGTCTTCTTAATGTCTAGAGGCTGTGTGAGAAATTAGAAGGTCATCTGAATGTTCTGCCAAGAATATGGCCTGATTTCTCTCTTGGTCGGCTCTGCCATGCTTTCGTCTTTGGGGAGACTCGGCTGAGGTTTGGTTCGTCTCTGTCCCCACACCCAGTTTTGCTTTGTTCTCCAGTACGTTTCAGAGATGCGGACGAATGGAGACCTGACTTCCCACACCGAGGTCCTGGTCCAGCCCAGAACTTCTCAGTCATTCTTTTGACATGCTGCCTCACACCATGGACTCCCTAATTCAACCTTAAAATAGCTCCAGCCGCAACTTCTGCAGAGCTCATGCAGCTAGGTTAGTAGCCCCAGCAGATGTAGAGGTGACCTCTTGCCTTCTCTCTCTGGTTTCGTGGCCCCTCTCGGCTGGGGACAGGGGACATTGTTTATACGTGAAGCCACACTTTCAGTTATCCTCATGATTATGTGACTTTCGGTATTTGCTATGTCCTCACTCTTGGCCAACACAAATATGTTATCACATTCGACCTTCCTTAGCGTAAGAATGACTTTGGAAGGCCGCAAGATTTTCTAATAAACAATAATGAAGGAAATGAGAGCACCTGCAGAAGGAAGGAAAACCTCCAACTGCAGATCGGGAGATAAGACAAAACAAAGCCATCCACGTTCCTGTGAAGTGAGGGTCCTGTCCAAGAATGCAGAATGCTCTGACCACTTGTGCGGAATGCTCGCCCCGGAGCGCTTCTTCCGACACAAGCTGTCCTGGCCAGCCAAGCCAGGAGTGTTGTCTGAAGCACCATCGCCCAGCGAGCCCCAGACACTTGCGGAGTGAGGCTCGGCATGACCCCCACTCTAGAGGGAGGGAGGGCCAGCTCCTGGCACCATTAAACCTGAAATTAATGCTCAGCGGCTAACGACACCCAGAGCCTCTCCCAACCTCTCTCCCTCCCTCTTACTGCTCAGCCCCTGCTCCTCCAACTCTAACTAAATTCAAGCTTTTCTTATAGCAACGACCTTGTTGTTTGGCACCCTGTTTAGGAAACTAGTACCTGGGGTGGGGAGGAGAGAGGCTCTCCCATTTTTCACACTGGAGGTAATCCCACAGTGTTTATTGGCTGAGTTTCCAATCTCTGACAATAATCCAGCTAAACCGGAGAATCTCCAAATTCCTATAGCTTTAATTTACAGCATTAATTGTTTCCCTACTTCCAAACTTGTCTAGAGAGCTCATTTTATCTCTTCTAGATTTTGTTTTCTTCTTTAACTCCCTATAGATATAGCATGTTCTGGATTCTCACCACCTGGGTTCAAATCCTTCCTTCCTGACTTGCTACCTAGAAGATCTGAAGCAAGTTTCTTCAACTTCCTTAGCCTCAGTTTCTTCATCTGAGGGAAAAGGCAGGGTAGTAATATTAATCATGCCCATTTCCCAGGTGTGTTGTGAGAATTACATAAGAAAACCCAAACGACACTTGGTGTTCTTTCCATTTCTTCTTTCCCCTTCCATCTTTGTCTCTCTTCCTCCTCTTCCACTTCCTTGCCTTCCTTCTCTTTTCCTCTTCTCTTCCATCTCTCTTTCCCCCCTCCTCCCTCCTCTGCTTGTATCCTTTGTTCTGTTTGGGTAAAGCAGAATCTGAAAGGGCTCAGGAGTCAGCTGTTAGATGGAGCACTGGAGTTCCCATTTTCCCACCTACTTCTTCCATCTCCTGTCACGGCCCGTGA
Source organism: Hystrix cristata (assembly GCA_004026905.1). Classification (NCBI taxonomy): domain Eukaryota; kingdom Metazoa; phylum Chordata; class Mammalia; order Rodentia; family Hystricidae; genus Hystrix; species Hystrix cristata. Next base: position 10,249 of record PVJO010019107.1, on the reverse strand, counting down.
AGCAAGCGCAGAGGACCTGTGCCATTTGCTACCAGCACACTCTGCCATTGCCACAGGTAACTAAGACCCCAGCTGTGTGGGGCTGTGAGGAGCAGGTGAGAAGCAGGCTACTCGCTTTTCCTTTCAAAACGAATAAAACAACAGTTCATCTTGTAGAAAGTCAGTTTGGGTTGAGGCAACAACACATTCCGCACTTTTGTTCAGGAAATTTCTTTAAAGAGGTCACAGCCTCAGAGTCTTCAGGTTCTTAGAGTGGCCTCCCTTTTGGAACCGTGACCATCACCATTATGGTGGGGAGTGGGTAGGGAGATGGAGAGAGAAATGGGAGAAAGAAGAGGAAAAGGAAGGAAAAAATTAAAGCTTGTGTAACTAGAGTGGTTGGTGTGATTTGATGATGGCTTGATAAGGAGTTTGTAGTGCAATTTTAGGAAAGTTTTTTTGTTTGTTTGTTCGTGTTAAACTAAACATGTTGCACGGGTACCAACTCTCATTATGTACAAACATGGACTAATAAAAAATAAAAATAAAAGAAACTAAACCCTGCCTGTTGCATTCTGGACTTCCTTTGTAAGATGCTGTGAAGACAGAGTCACATCTACAGGAAGGATGGAGAACACGTGACAACCTGCACACGCAGTGACAACCATTGGTTTGTACCTCAAATACCTGCTACTACCAATTGAAATGTTACCCTAACACACTGCACTGAGAAAAGTTTAGGGGCACACCCAGGATGAGGGGAAAAAATGGTACGATTTCTTATCAGAGCAAAAGGCAAAAAATAGTGGGTTTATATTCACTACACGTTTTGCAGTTCCAGATTAAGATATACATTGATGACATTGTTATCTCAGGCAGGAAGCAAAAGGTCCCAAGAATGCCCCAAGTATAGCGTGGCATGCTAAAAGCAGAGGAAAATGTAAGTGTTTTGTTCTTGGAATAAGTCTGGGAATGGATTGGGGAAGGCAGAGTGGAGAAGACAGGGCTGCTGAAATGAATAAGGGAGGAACAAGAAATTGTTGCCCAGTAGGGGCTACAGAACATACGTGAACATTAACTCTTCGTGAGATGGAGTCGTATGAAACAGTGTTTAACAGTAGTCTTTCCGTGCACCTGTTAATGTTTAACCTCTACTGAGGTGGAGTCCAGTAATTCAGCTGGACAAAGTTGTTGAGTGGAAATAGTTTTCTAGGTTTTCCACATGCTCTGTTGGTCTTAAACTATTGATATTTGCAAAGAAAAGGAAGAAAAATCTTTCACTTTAGTATACAGAAGAAACTTTGCTTGTCTTTAATTCTCTTGATGAAAAATTCTTTCAGAAAAATTTAACTCTAACCCAGGCTCTAAAAGGGTTCTCTTGTTTTGAAAACTGTTACTCATGGTGATGATAGAAGTCAAAAGGATAAAGCAAAATCTGGATGTTGTTACTTGTACAAGCTCAAATCTGAAGCCTTCCTCTGTCTTCCTGGTCTTTTGATTCCCTTGTATAAATTAAGATGTGCTACAAAAGGTTTTCACTTCCCAAAAATGTGTGTGTGTGTGTGTGTGTCTGTGTGTGTGTGTGTCTGTGTGTGTAACTGGGACCTTTGCACTGAGCTATGTTGCTGACTGTTTTTTGGTTTTTATTTTTTGAGACAGGGTCTTTCTGAGTTGGTCAGTTGCTCAGGCTGGCCTCAAACTTGCGATTCTCCTCCTCTTTAAAAGGAGGCAGTGTTTTCCTATTAATCTCTAGCCGCTAGGTACAATTGTGGCATAATTTATGTAGGGATGATGATTGTGTGTGTGTGTGTGTGTGTGTGTGTGTGTGTGTGTTGTAGCAGTAGTAGTAGTTAGACGTTCACAGCTTTCTGGAGGAGCCCAATGAAGACTGTGTAAGGAACGGTGCATTAAGGTGCATCATTCTCTTCTTTCAGCAATAACTCATACTTCCCACAACACGCTGAACACTCATCCCTGCCGATTTCACCTTCTTTGGGCTTCAGTTTGATTTCCTTCCCTGCTCTTATTCAGTGCACTCTTGCTTCTTTAATCTGTTTGCCAAACTCCCGCCATAATAATCTTGTCCCTGAACTTCAGTTGAAACTCTTGGGCCGTCTTCCAGCGCTTGCGGGACAAGGTCCACTCAAAGCCTTCTAGAGGTTGTCAACTGCTGTGGAGCCTGCTCTGCCCACCCCGCACCCTGCAGGCTAAGCTGCTGCCACACCACGTCTCTTCCGGTTCTCCTTGTGTCCTCTCCTCATACGGCCTCCGTTCCTGCACACTCTCGTCCCGATTCTCTTCATCTTTATGTCCGCCAAGTAAGTTCGTAGCCATCAAGACCCCATGGAAGTGTCATCCCTGGTTACCAGGCCATCATGTCCACTTTCCTCTTGACTTTGCCTCTGTGCTCGCCTGGGTGAGCTCTCTAAGCTGTATGCTTGGGGACAACCCGACCCAGGTGGTTTAACAGTGAAACCCTTCTCTAGGATCCAGAGTGCCCACCCCGACTTTGGGGACCTCTAGCACCTTTCAGGGACCCAGAAAGTAAAGAACTAAAGCAATGGTAGGAGCCTTCTTGAACTCTGGTCCCTAACCATTTGGGCTCAAGGTCTACATTTTCAGTTTTTCTCTGACTACATGATTTCCTCGCCCCTGATGACATTCTCTGTTGCATTTACTCGCTCTTCCATCTCCCCTCCTAAACTGTAGTCTCTTGGATGGCAAGGATACAGTCCTCCTAACTCAGGATCCTCAGCCTCTAATCCCAAATCTGGACTGCGGCGTGCAGGGCGGGACACGGGGGAAGAACAGAGTGGAAATGAGCCAGGTGACTTCTGATCAATTCCGACCCTCCGCACACTGGCAGCAGTGGCTCTCCATTGGGGTGGTTTAGTCTTGCGCAGGGTTGACACTCCAGTTCCTTTCACAATGTCTGGAGATGGTTTTGTGTGTTACAAGTGTGGGGGTGATGGTGGGGTGGGGGTGCTAACGGATATCTAGTGGGCTGAGACCAGGGATCTTGCTAAACAGCTTCCAATGCACGAGGTGCCCCCGCCCCTGAATTATCTAGCCCAGATGCCTTACAACCTTGGCAAAAGGTCCCTTTCCTCTGCGCTCCCTGACAGTGGGGTCCCGTCCTCTCTTTGGCCAGTGCCTCTTTGTCCCCACTTTTCTCTGCACAGTTCTGGAAGTCTGTACATAGGACCAGAAGCCAGGTGTAATTTTCTCTTCTCTCTGCCTTGCATTTAGGAGACCACTCTGATCTCTGTCGTTCTTCTGAGGTTAAGTTTCCTCTCTTATTTATTCACCTAAAAGTGAAGGTTTACAGGAACCATAAGACATACTCAAGACAGTGTCTCGGGTCCCAGGGGGAGAGCTAGTGAGAGTGAGGCCCAAGGGCCTGGACACTTGGCCACACCCAGGGGATGTCAAAACAGCCAGTAGGACATGGAAGAAAGGGGCTGCCAGTCTGCTCTGTTTGTGTGGAACAGGCCTGCTGTTTCCCCCACCTGAATGGCTGGTTTTGTTTTATCTTTATGTAGCCACTATTCCTCTTTGTTCCCTACAGACCAACTAAACTCATTCTTTTTGTGATCTTTGTTTTGGCGTTCTTTTTTTAAAAGTTTCTTCCAATGAACTCTTATTTTGCTGCATAATATCAAAATATTTCCTTCAAAGACAATTTCCTTTAAAAATAAACCGTTATCAGGAGTGAGGCTATGTTCACAGCTGGTAAAGTCATGATTAAATAATTACCGTACGGGGAATTGAAAAGCAATTTCATAATATAGTTTTAGAGTCCAAAGAGAAAATCGAAGGAAACATTCCATTTAGTTAAGAAAACTTTTAATCAAATGAAGTGTTTGAACTGTATTTGGTTTTTGTAATTTTTTTTTTTGGCAACTTTCTGTATGTGCATATTTTACTTGGTGAAGGTTTATAAGAGGTTATCTTAATATAGTTAGGAGCTTCCTGAGAGTTTGGGTAACCTAATTACATATAAAATAGCTTTGTAAACAGTTACTCGAAGTGTTTTGATATGCATGTGTCTTTATCTTTCCTGCCAGTCTCTGCTGTTGCTCTTTCTCAGAGGAAATAAGAATATTTTAAGCAGCACCTCCCAAGTTCTTCATGCTTATAGAGTGTCATGGACTACTTCAGCCTCCATGATTCTAGAAGCTGTAGCTATTTTTGAATTGGAGAGGCTGGTTTTGCCAATGACCAGCAAGTAGCTCCTGGAAATCAACAAAACTTTCTGGGTCTTTGTTTATCTCCTCTGTGGACTGGGTGCAATGTTTCCACTTTTCAGGTTTGTGCAAGGACTGCAGATTGCCAGTGCAACACCCTTATGACAGCATAAGGCAGTCCCACGTAGTTGTGATCAATCTCACTGTGTATCAGTAATTCGGAGAAGACTTGCTTTGAATACAAAATTTTCTCTTTGAAACTGATCGGCATCTGAACTATGAAACAGGAATTTGTAAAATAATTATCAGAATTTCTAAGGCCACAAATGTCCAGATTCTAAGCTGAACAATAATTTTATGCCTTTGTTTTGCATCAAGTATCTGCAGATTTTTGATGAGGATTCTGATTTTTTTTTTAGCACCACAGGGTATGGAATCCTGTGTTAATGCTGCAAACTAGAACAATTTATTTGCCTATAATTGTTATACAATGTAAATCCCTCTAGAAAATTGTAGTTGAATGATTGTAACTGTTATTCTATTATCAGCCTAAGATTTTCAATAATCAATTTATCCGTGAAATTTAACATTATTTAAATACATTCAGAATATCTGCTATACTCTTTGAACATTTTGAATTTTTCATGTTGATTTAATTGAACTGGATGAAAAAAAGCTGATGTAGTATATTTCATAAAGTCACATGAGACCCTGAAAAAAGATGAAATTGCTTAGAAAAATTTTCCCAAATCTTGTGAAATGATGTAAGTTTTTTGCTTTTGACTCTGAATATTTTAAAATGTGTATATAGTAAAATAACCAAAATTATTTATGCTAAAATCACCTCTGGAGCTGTTGTAACAGAACTGACATATCCTCCGCAGCTCTAGCACTCGAAAAGCCATTTAATCAATTTACATTACGCAGTTTTTGAAATGCCTGTCCAAAGCATGTTTATCTAAATTTTATTTTCATGGAAATTTGATTTTTGCTTAACTTCTTAGATGTCATATTTGTATTTGTCTTTTAAAGTCATATTTAGCATTTTGTAAAGATTTAATATTAATCCAATAGGCCAAAACAACCACAAAGTGGTATCTTAACTACACTCATTTTCTTACCTTTGGTAGTAGTGCTATATTGTACCTGTTTATGAAGGTCAGGTTGGAAGTACAACCAGAAAAGACAGCCCTACATCCATCCACGCACAGTCTGGTGGGCACATAAGGTATTAAAAGATGAGATGAAGACCAGCATTCGGCAAACACCTCGTTCTGATTCTAAAAAACGGAAATAAAATCAGTGGCATGCAGATAAGGGGAACCAAACGTTTTCAAGCTTATTGCTTTGTGTTTTTGCCTTCGCTTTGAATTGAACTTCTGCACAGGATCTGATCTGGATGAAATGTCATATCTGAGACTGATCTTTATCTCCTAAACGTTTCCTTTGTTTCTTTGATTCTTCGGGCTTTCCCCTCCTATTTTATTGTGAGTGGCCTAGAGCTTTGATCTTGCAATGAACTCTGGCTCACAACACAAACCTTTGCTTTGGTGTGACACGCAGAAGGCCATGGGTATACTCAGAAAATCTAAATAGACAAGAGGTTACTTCTTCTGTGGTAAGGGCTGAAGGCAAATGGGGTAATTTCAGAATTTATTGTCTCCCATTACATTATGGGAAACTGAAAATTCACACGGGTATTTTAACATGAAGAAAGCGCACCTGGGAGAGTGAGTTTGATGTACAGTATCTATCTGCTTCTCATTTCCTTCACAATGGTGTCTTGAGTTTAAGAAGCAAAATTTCCCCTTTTGTGTTGCTGCAGACATCAAATACTTTGAGTCATATTTCTGATTCCAAATTCCTTTCTGGTTAAAAAATTATGAAAAGAATTTTTGAAGCTGTACATTAAATGTAAAAATGATTAATTTGGTGAGCACAAAACTACATAGGTTTTTAAACCTAAATAATAAGAAGAAATGTCCAACACATAATAAAAATGGAAGTTGTAATTATTTTGTTTGCCTGTAAGAGTTCCTATTTCCTATTTAAATTTTTCTTACCTTAAGCAAAAAAACAGGAATATATAAAATGTTCTGAACTGTATGTTTCACTGTATCTACAGTATCAGAAACATACAAATAGTCACCTATGGGAAGAATGTATTTAGGCAGACAGACACTCTGTATGTGTTCGATAAGTACAGTGTTCCCCTAAAATTAGAGTGTTTTCATAACTCTAAAGATGCTTTGGGCTGGGGATTTAGCTCAGTGATTAGAGTGCTTGCCTTGCAAACACAAGGGCCTGAGTTCGATCCCCGGCACCACCAAAAAAAAAAAAAAAGAAAGAAAGAATGAGTTTAAAAAAAAAAAAGATGCTTTGGTAGGCCTTCAAAGGGTTTCCTTCTGCAGCAAGGTCTGATAATAAATTATAAACATCTAAGTAGTGGCTTGTAATGCAGTTTTCTCATTTTGTGTATTTTTAAATGTTGAGCAGCAAATCATACGCAGCCAGGTGACTATATTAATGGCAAGTTTATCATTTTGAGATGGACACCAATACTCTTATGTCCTTCAAACTAAAATCAACTAAGAAGCTGAATTTACCTATTTAATAAATTATTAATTAGAATGGGAAAATTTTATTCACAAACATCGGACATCTCCACACCTCCCCTCTTTTACTAACAGTTTTTTTTGTTTTGAGAAAGTGTAGCTGAAAGAGCCAGTTTAGAAATATATCAACTAACTACTCCAAACTAGGCTCTGGGAGAAACAGACTCATTACTAGGACTGTGTCAGCTTTTCATTCTGTCAGGACTTGTTATATTGCTCTTTATTTATATGTTTGATACACATACTTCTATTTTTTTAAAGCGGGACTCATCTTCTAGCTACTAAACAGGCACTGAACTTTGTCCAGTGGGTTCATAACCTGAATTCAAGTTGTAGGTAATGTTTGTAATCCTAAAAATGTCGCCATTTGTCATTGTGAATTATGTTTCCTTGAGGAAATTCCTTTACCAAAGAGAGGCAGTCATTTTTGACACTAATCAGATGCCTCTGTGCTGACCCTCTTGCTGAATGAGGCCAGGCTTTCTAGGTTATTAGTATTTAAAAAGAAATAACCACTCAGTGTAGCATTTCAGTAAATAATGACCTACAAGACCTATTAGGCATATTCCACAATTTTTCTCACCCGCAGCAATGATTAACTTAGAAAACATTACAGGGCTTTTCTTATGTCAGCTGAGCAAGAGCTTGTAGTTCTTCATTCACATTTTTTACTTAATCCCATGGCTTTGAATTCTTTGCCTTGTAAGTTCCTATATATAAAGATTAGAAACTGCTTCTGGCTATGTGGAGATTACATGCTTTTAGATGAAATTCAATCCCTGGTAAAAGGTTTTATTCACAGCAACACTATTGATTCCTTGTTGAGTTTGGGTGACACAGAGAAGAACGTTGGTTAACTGGGAACAGAAATTTTGTTACCCAATTAAAAAAAGGTGTAGCAATAATTTTAGGAAAGACTAGAAAAATTAAACACCAGTGAGTTTATTTAAGCCTTTTAAGGGAACAAGGAAATACCGGAAGATAATTAGAAGCACAGGGCTAACTTCTCCTCTGGAATGTCTTTGACTTGCCTGCTTTTACATAGGTTATATCATTTTGAGGGTTAAGGATTGAAAAAGAATTTTTGGTATTTCAAGAGATGATAGGCTTTTGTGATGCCTAATACTCATCTTTGTATAAAATAGATTAAAACAAATCTTTAGAAGCAAAGAAGAAAAATATTTGGATCTCACGAACTATTGGAAATTATTTTCTTCTTGTCTCTTTTTTAAAAAATATCAGGTTAAAAAGTTGGAGAATTCCTGAAAGCTGGTTACTTTTTCCCAAATGATTTATCTGGCTTCACATAGGCCAGAAGGGGGACTTCTCTCTGAGATTGGAGATGAGCCTCTTGATTCTTGGCAGCAAGAGTCCAGACAGAGAAACACTGAGCCTGGGGGTGAGAGGGGATATCTACTCAGCAAGTATTTCATTTATTCATGTAGCAGGATTACAAGTTTTTGTTTCATGTAGAACACAGACATAACTCCACAGACAATTTCTGAAAAATTTGTTGAAGCATCACTTGAACTTATAGGTAACTACTTCTTCGGGTCTTTGAGTCGTATATTTTGTACCATAATGTCCTCTTGGCTAACAGACAAGGCAAAGCACCCACAAAGACCTTCTTTATTGTTTTCTGTGTCCTTCTCTGTCTTTCACATCTTATTTTCTTCCCAGATGCATTTAGCAGATTTTTGTTTTGGTTTGGTAAATAAGTCTAATCTCAAAGTAGCCATGACCCTCCCACTTCTGAAGGCTTTCTTAATGGATAACCCTTACTTCCTATTTCCCAGTCTACCCCCTCATAACTTTTGCTGTTCCACTGTGTTTAACATTAGCAATGGATGGTTCTCAGGAGTCATTCAAAGATGGGAAATGAGTTTTTTTTTTAAATTGACTTGGCTGGAAGGTGCTTATATAGAAAGGATGCCGGGAAAAGAAAATGAGTAGACATCCTAGGGAAGTGAAGTAATCACACTGGGCAAAGGGTGGTTCCGGAAGGTTCCATTCAGAGTGGGCTTCAATATTACACAGCATGAATCTCCCAGTTTGTGGCTCAGTGCCTTGTGACAGAAAGGGCTTTGTAAATATTTAACCCCTTTTCTACGTGCCTCTCCCAGTCCCAATAAATATTATGACCTGAATATTTGGTTTGTGAGGGCTCTATAAAAGAAGGAAGGAAGGAGGGAAAGAAGGAAGAAAGGAAGGGAGGGAGAAAAAATAAGGAAGGAAGGAAGGAGGAAGGGACAGAGAACAGAGAAGGAAACAAAGAAAGAACAAAAATTTTTGTCTAAAAATGTCATGGCTTCATTTAGCTGAGTCCCAGATTTCTTGGACAGATCACACTGTTGAAGAGAAAACCGGAAATGCTGGGCTGAGGAAGGCTGAGTTTCATTTTTATCAAACTCATAATATTTGATTGGGAAAAAACCCAGCTGAGGGGAAGTTACTTTCACTAGAATAAGGTAGAATGGGTGAGCTTTGAGCAGCTGGGCCTGGGACTCTGCTGTCCACTCCCACTTCCCAGAGTGTGTGCTTGCGGAAGAGATGAATGGATTATCCTGCAAGCTGCAGTTGCCAAGTCTTTGGCTTGTTCCCTTTCATGTCATTTGTATTAGATTTGAAATTTGCTTTGAAAGCACAGGAAGAAAGACTCTATATAAACCAAATGGCCATTGTTTTCACTAATATCATTATGTCACACCCAAGCCCCAGTCCCTCCCAGACAACAATTGAGCCACAGCAATATCTGTCACATGATGCCTAAGGTCAAGTTAGTTCATCTCTGTGCCTCTAGCTGAGCTTCGTGGAAACCACTGAAATAAAGGGGAAGGACTGTAACATTTCTTTGGAGGTACAACTGTAATAAAAACCCAGTTTATAGTGAGAGGGCAGAGAGAGAGTATCGTTCTGTTTCCTCCAAAGTGTTCGTATGCTCAGAGGTATACCTAGTCTCTAACTGATGGTCCCCCCCCGGCTCGGATGAAGTTAATAGAAAAAGAATTTTAGATTTCCAGATTGCTGTGAAGAGGAGGAGCTTGTTCTCCGGTGCACAAGGGCTTTGCTCGTAACACAGTCAATGCTGAATCTTAGAAACAGCAATGGATTCTAGGAGAGTTTATCCTGAATTTTGATAATGTTAGGGGCAAACGAGAGACCATAATTTCCAAGCATCCTGAAAGTATCCCAGGATGGACAAGAGGTCATATTTTGGACTTCTCAGATGTTTTAGAGCCATGTACCCCTCCACTATAATATGCCACCAGACCTCTAGGTTTTCATCTTCTCATACAGCAGGCGTTTCCCTGGCATCTCTGTGTCAGGCTGCAGCCAGAGAGACGTAATTCTTGCCTTCCTGGAGTTGCATTGAAACAGTTACCAGTTAACAAATAAGTGTCACATTCTGAAATACTGTGTTCAGAAGCTAAAAACCACCAAACAATGCTAATGAAGAGGAGGAGGAGG
>PVJO010019106.1:0-35086 GCA_004026905.1 Hystrix cristata | reverse complement strand
TGTCGTGATTAACATCCTTATACTTTCTTGATGTACACTTGTGCAAGTGTGGCATTTGAGTAAATTCCTAGAAATAAAGTTGTGGGTCAGAGTAGTTCATTTTAAATGTCAGTAGCAGTTGCCAGATTTGCCTTCCAGAGTTTTCTGTGTCTTCCTGACCACATTGGATATTGTCAACCATTTTAGTCACTGCCCAACTAGTAGGTAGAAATAGCATCATCCCTTCATTTGTGTTTATTAAATTAGGACTTCTGAGTTACTTTTGACCATCTTCACTTATGTAGAAGCTGGGTTTTTTTTTTTAAGGAGTATTGACATTCAACTAGGCATGGTGACACCTATCTGTAATCTCAGCACTCTGAAAGAGTGAGGCAGGAAGACTGCAAGTTTGAGTCAAGCCTGGGCAACAGCAACTTAGCAAGACCTTGTCTCAAAAAACAGGTGGGAGCAGGAATGGCTCAATGCAAAGGCCCTAGGTTCAATCCCCAGTACTGCAAAGAAAAAGGAAGAAAAAAATGGTTACCATACATTTACCAAACATTCTGCTTGTGTCTGTCAGTAAACAGAAAGCAGTTGAGATGTAGTGTGTAGAGAAAAAAGTGGAGACTTGGAACTTGGAGTGCTGAAGTTCTATACCCTGTGCTTTATGTAGTTTTGTAAATTACAGAGTATCCTTAAAGCACAACTTCTTTGGGTATAATTTAAATGAGGTAGGGATTATATAATTTGTAAATGTCACCGAGTAGGGTAGTCTAGAAATGCCAGCCTGTAAGTCATGATGAGTAATTGTTATGGTTAGTATTTATTTAGTACATACTGTATGCTAAACTTAAAGTTTTACACATATCAATGTATTTCATAGCCACAAAAACTATGTGGGTATGTTGAACTATGTTATGTAAGACACTGAAGCCCAGAGAGGACTAGATTACTTGATCACAATCACACAATTAGAACTAAAATTCAGACTCTGGAAAGCTTTATTAGAGTCTAAACTGTTACAGTTCTTATTAGTTCCTTAGGAGGATCAAGATGCTGTGGCTGTGCTGTCCAATATGATGCCCATTGTGCCTTCTGAGTGCTTAAAGTACGGCCACAGTGAAGTGAGATACGCTAAATTGTAAAATATAAGCCTGACCTTAAAGACTTAATATGAAAAAATAAAGTGTCTCATTAAGATATTTTAGTATTGATTACATTTTGAAATAGTGTTTTAGGTAAAGCATATTAAAATTAGTTTCACCCTCAATAGAACTTTAATGTTATTAGATTTTTGTTGTATTTCTGTTGGACCACACTGTTCAAGAGGAAATCACTAGACTTAAAGCTTTAAATGTTTGGCCCGTGTCCTGCAAATATCCGCCAGCCTTCTACACACCGGTCGTAACGGGGCATGGGGGGGACCACAGAGCAGAATTAGACACTGTCCATGAGGAGCCCACAGACAAGACAGGGTGGGCGTTTGTGCTTCTGAGTGGTGAGGTTCAGTTGATCGTTTTATCTGCTGTTGATTTTACTTTTACCAGGTGTCTGCCTGTATCCCTGTGTTCAAGTTGGCCAGACGACGTAAGAAAATCCTATTTTACTGTCACTTCCCAGATCTGCTTCTCACCAGGCGAGATTCTTTGCTTAAACAGCTGTACAGGGCCCCAATTGACTGGATAGAGGAATATACCACAGGCATGGCAGACTGCATCTTGGTCAACAGCCAGTTCACAGCCTCAATTTTTAAGGAAACTTTCAAGTCCCTGTCTCATATAGACCCTGATGTTCTCTACCCATCTCTAAATGTCACCAGCTTTGATTCAGCTGTTCCTGAAAAACTTGATGACCTAGTCCCCAAGGGGAAGGAATTCCTGTTCCTCTCCATTAACAGATATGAAAGGAAGAAAAATCTGAAATTGGCACTAGAAGCCCTAGTACAGCTACGTGCAAGATTGACTTCTCAAGACTGGGAGAGGGTTCATCTGATCATGGCAGGTGGTTATGATGAAAGAGTCCAGGAGAATGTGGAACACTATCAGGAATTGAAGGACATGGTCCAGCAGTCAGATCTTGGCCAGAATGTGACCTTCTTGCGGTCATTCTCAGACAAACAGAAAATCTCACTCCTCCATGGCTGCACATGTGTGCTCTATACACCAAGCAACGAGCACTTTGGCATCGTCCCTGTGGAAGCTATGTACATGCAGTGTCCAGTCATTGCTGTCAATTCAGGTGGGCCTTTGGAATCCATTGTCCATAATGTCACAGGCTTTCTGTGTGAGCCTAACCCGGTGCACTTCTCAGAAGCAATAGAAAAGTTCATCCATGAACCATCCTTAAAAGCCACGATGGGCCTGGCGGGAAGAGCCAGAGTGATGGAGAAGTTTTCATCTGAAGCATTTACGGAAAAGCTCTACCAATATGTCACAAAACTGCTGGTATGATCAGGTTCTTTCAAGGTTCTTTATGCTGCATTCACTGATGTTATTTTTATGGATTATAAGCCCAGTTTTGATACCACAAGAGATGTTTTAAAAATAAACTTCAGTCTTGAATCTGAACTACGTTCCTGTATACCACACCTCCTTATCTACTTCTTAAAAAAAAAAAATATGCTATAATCATTCTCCAAGTCTTACTATGTTCAGAATATCTTATTTTCTCTGGATTAGTGTTGCTTTGCCTATAAATTTTGAATTAATTAGTTTCGATAGTTTTAAGTGTATAATGATCAAAAGTTGGTAGACCCCTTGCCCAGTATGTGGAGGGCTCTGTGTTCAATCCCCAGCACTGCAGAGGGAATAAAAAAAAGTTGATTAACTTGACTTTATAGTACAATGAGAACAGTTTCAGTAGTTTCCAGAATCAAGTGTTCACTGTCATATGTTAGTGGAACTTTTGTTGTAGGACTTTTGCCTGTATTTATATAGGAAGAGTGCTTAGGATTTTTTCTTACAAAGATGATTTATTGTATTTTTTTACACTGAAACATGACAATAAAAATGTTTAGCATAAACAATAAAAGATTTCAGCCTCCATGATCTATTTTGGTACTGTTAGATAAGATACTCAAAACTGAAGTCAGAAAACTAAAGTGAATGTTGACATGAAGAGGGAATATTGTCACACATGTGATGTGCATTGTGTTAGCTTTCTGTTCTGTGACAGAATATCTTAGATGATCAGTTTAAAGGGAAGAGAGGCTTACTTTGGCTCACAGTTTTGCAGATTTCAGTCCATCGTCACCTGGCTCTGTTGCTTTTGGCCTATGGAGCACAGTACATCATGGCAGGAGCATATGAAAGAGGAGACCTGTTCACCTTGCGGCAGCTGGGAAGCAGAGAGGCAGGAAGAGGCTGAGGTCCTAATATCCCCCTCAGAGGAATGCACCCTAATTTCCTTCTACTAGGCCCCATACACAGTACTCAATTCCAATACTTCCCAGTAGCACCTTGGACTCGACCAAGCCTTCAATCTGTGGGCTTTGGGAGATACTAAGGATCTAAACTGTAACATGTATCTTGTTTAGGGCTTCTTTCTCAGTGTTCTCTTAAGTCACCAATTTTGTTAATATTCATGTTGTATTAACTTAGTTCTCCTAAGTACTGTCTCAATACATAGTAATTTTATCCTTCAAGGCCTATCTCAAATGCCACTGTTCCTTAACCCTCTGCCCACCTCCCAAACTAGAAATGATCCTCCCCTTCCATATGTTCTAGCCCTTTCATGCCACTGACCAGTTCCTATAGTTCATTATTCGCTGGTCTAATTACTGTACCAATAATAAATACAAAGTAATTTTCAATATGCTTCTAAAGCTAAATACACTTTTAAAACTTTAGCAAATATCTCTAGCCAAAGGCTACACATTAATGAACTCTTAAGAACAGATTTGAGAACGTAACAGCCTATGTGACTTAGTAAAAGTAATCTACACCTCAACTTCTGTAAAGTAGGCTCATTGTCCTGTGTACTTTCCTCATGGGATGATTATGATGGATTTCAGTAGTAGATAGAGCTCTTAAAAACTATGTGGCACATAGTGGGGTATATATAAGTGTGATTAAAAATACAGTGAGTGTTTAAATTTTTAAAAATTTATTACAGTAAAAGACACATTGTCATTAATCCCCCTCACAGCATTCTCCCTCGCTTTGAACACTTACCCATCATGCTTGCCACTTTCTGAAGCAGTTCTGGAAGTCCTCTTTCCTGTCTTTAGTTACACTGTCATGGCTGCCTCGGTGTCCCAAATTGATTCGAAACATTTACCTTTCGTGATCATTTTGACTTTGGGGAAGAACTGGAAGTCCCGTGTTGCCAAAGCTACTGAATGAGAACACATCATAATTTCTTTATTTGACAGGAATTGCTGTAAATATTTATAGCCTTACTGTAACAATATTTTGAATTTTTATTTAAGCATCTACTGTATTTTGTGATCACACCTCGTAAATATTAGCTATTTTGCAATTTTGGAAGACTGAAAATGACTAGAAATTCCCTACTACTAGGGTTTCATACTGCACTACTTTATCATTATTCTGGGGTTCTTTAGAGGATGAAATTTCAGTTCATAATTTGTCACCTGCATCTGTGGTACAGAAGGACTTATTTTAAATGACACCATACCAAAAAAAGAGTTCGATAAAATGAGGGTGTCAAATACAGTTCTGTTGAATTTCACTGTCTTTAAGCCAGGATTTCACCCATGTTACCTGATCCACGAGGAGCTTCTACAGACCAGAATTTCTCAATCTGTGCTCTTTGATACTCATAAGTACCACGTAGCCCTCATACATCCACACCCCAGTGGGAGAGTGGGGCAGGGTGCGGCCGGGTGGTACATAGAAGAGTCACCCACTCCGCTAAGGGGATCATTGTGGTTCTTCCTGCCCAACAATGACAGGATGACTAATGGCTGTTGAGCTCCATGGATGGCCTTTAGAACTTGCAAAATGCTGGGTTGCCTCTGGTGCGTTTCACAGCATCCTTCCTAGTAATTACTGAGGGCAGTTTTCTAGGTGGGAAATCTGAGGCTTACATCTGGGAGGCAGTGGAGCTGTAATTCAAGCTCAAGACCATCCAACTTGAGATCTTTTATTTGTACTGCAGATGCCTCTCACAAGTGCTTTGTCACAGACACCTGTTTCACACACCGTTTTGTTCTGTGCCATCTCCTTTAAAGAATGTGAGACACCTTAACAGTACCCCACTCCACTCCCCAGGCAGCCCTCCTCTTCCACCTCTGCTAGGGCCACTAATTGCACTATGACCTCCATTTTTTGCATTTCCAACCCAAAGAATCAAAGCCACTCAGCTGACTAAAACCCCAGTGGTCATCCTAATTTGCTCGTGCACGGATGGGTAACAGCCCCAGAAAGAGGAACCTGTCTTAGGTCACAGAAGAACAATTGTAGATCTCCTTTCTTTCTTTTTTTTTTTTTTTTTTTGGTGCCAGGGATCGAACTCAGGGTCTTGCACTTGCCAGGCTAACTTCTTTCTGACTTTCTGAACCTCCTCCCATCTCTTGTTCTTATCAAAAACCCCTTGTCTCCTGGCACTTTGAACTCCTTACTCCTTCATTCCTAACTTCAGTCCTCTGTACCTGTGTACCTTGTGAGGGTACTGCCATCCAGACAGCATGCCCTCTTGTTAGGAGGTCGGGTGCTTTGCCAATGAGTTTCTCACCTGTCCTTGGTTAAATAGCAGCCCTTGGCTTGGCAGGAGGGTAGGATTTTGCCGTGTTGACTCCTGAGCTAAGGGGCTGCTTGGAGCCAGCAGCTCCGTCCCGATCAGAACTGGGGAAGAGGGGTCCTTCTAGTGAAGGGACCAGTCCAGAAATGTTTCATTTGTCTACTTCAATTTTCTTGTATTCCAGAAGTTAGTTTCCTAACTATGAATGATATTCCAGAAATTAGGGGCTTTTTTTCAATAAACTGTTCCAACAACGTAGATCAACCTATAATGAAGTGAAATAAACCAGGCACAGAAAGAAAATAACTGCATGATCTCATTCCTGGGACCTAAAGAAGTTGATATCACAGAAGTAGAGTTGAATAGTGATTTCCAGAAGGTGGGAAGGATGGGAGGAGGGGAGAGGGAAAGATCTGTCAATGGGCACAAAGTTACAGATAGATAGGAACAGTTTTGGTGTTCCATTGCACATCGTGATGACTATAGTTAACAGTGCTAATATTTTGGATATTTCAAAACATCTAGAAGAAAGGATTTTGAATGTTCTTCCTACAAGGAAATGGTAAATGTATGAGGTCATGGATCTGCTAACTATACTGATTTGCTTATTACAGAATGTATACCTGTATCAAAACCACACTATATGCCATAAATATATACAATTGTCATGTGTCAAAAACAAATTTAAAAAAAGAAAATAAGGATTTGACCATGAAAAAGGTATTATTAAAAAAGTGAAACCATAAAATAATTCTATTGATCACCGATGGGTTTTTTTTCAACACATTAAACATTCATGTTTCCAACTACTAATGCCTTATTTGAGATATAAACTTTATTCTTCATAATAATTTCTATTATTCTATACCAAGGTTGCTTTAACTTTTTTTTTTTTTTTTTTTTGGTGGTGCCGGGGATCGAACTCAGGCCCTTGTGCTTGCAAGGCAAGCACTCTAATCACTGAGCTAAATCCCCAGCCCCTGCTTTAACTTTTTGCTACTACAAGCAGCCCAGAAGAAAATAACTGATTGTAAATTCTAAAAGTAAATATATAAAAGTTTTAAAACCAAATTTGGAAACCAAAAATGTAGAAAAATCTGGAAAAAAATAGACACATGAAAAAGTTTCAAAACTGTTTAAAATTACACCAAAAAATAAGCAACTCTCAAAAAGGAAAAAAAAAGATATTAACCAGCCATGTTTATTTCCAAACCAAGTTACCATGTTACCCGTTTGCTTTCAGCCAAATTGTAGGCTGGCTTTGCATTTGTAGGCTGTCTTTGCATTATGGAACCTGGAATCCTAACTTAACAGTTCAGTTCAATGGAATACTACAGTATCACACATACACCAGGACATATGCACCACTTTGAAACTGTTACAAGGTGACTGCGTTAGTCAGTACTCTTGGTTGCCAGTGATCAGAAACTCTAACTTAGACAGAAAAGCAAAATTTTAAGGAAGCTACTGGGATAGATCATGTCATCCAAAGAAAAGTTGCATAATGGAACTAGGGGAAGTGTCAAGAATGTAGCAAGGCTTTGAGGTTCAAGGGAACTAGGAATTTAAATGCCACCAGAGCACCACTTTATGTAAAATTTCATTTTCTTTTATTGTAGACTGGTTTCTTACTTGTGGCAGAAACAAGGCCCACAGCAGCCAAGCCTTCCATCTTACTGGTTCTGTCATCAAAGAGCAACTGACCCTCTTTCAGACATAGAAAAGTTATCAGTGAAGGACTATGATGGACATTTCTTAGCTAGGGTCCTTCCCTTAAATTAAAGAAGCAAGGCCACAGGCAAGGTGCTATGTCAGCAACCTAACCTAGAGCACATCAGCTGGGGCCAGTATCCAAGATCACACAAGAATCATAGCTGGGAGAGAAGCAGGGGATATACCAGGGAAGGAAGAGCAAGCAGTCACCAGAAGAAGGTGAGCTGGGCAGATAAGTAGGTATTCTCTCCAGCACTCAAAAATGGGGACTCTGGGTTGGAGATTTAGCTCAGTGGTATAGTGCGTGCTACAAGTGCAAGGCCCTGAGTTCGATCCCCAGGACTCCCCACCAAAAAATGGGGACTCCTCAAAACTTTACGAAGTCTAAAGGGCCTGGCAGGGAAGCCATCCCTTCCCACAACACTTTTGCAGATTGTTTTCACTTTCACAATAAATACTAATATTATTTGGGACAAACTTTATACAAGTGACTGCAGATAAAGAAATAAAATTAATAGTTTAATACTCTTTGACTTGTATGTTCCTCGGTGTGACAAAATCCCTGAGACAATCAACTTTTAAAGAGGATAAGTTTATTTTGGCTCAGTTTCAGAGGTTTCATCCCACTGTCACTTGTTCCAGTTTATTTGGGCCTGTGGCAGAACAGTGTATCATGGTGGGAGTGTGTTGCAAAGGAGGACTATTCACCTCATGGTAACTGGAGAGCAAATAAAAAAGAGAAGGAAGGGCCAGGGCCCCAGTACAGTGTCCTCTTTGAAGCCATGCAGCCCAGTGACACCTTCCTCCCACTAGGCCCCACCTCCTAAGTGTTCTGCCACCTCTCGATCCTGCCATTAACACATGAGTCTTTAGGGAACATTTAAGATCCAAACAGTAGCAACTTGCATAATTGTTTAATGTTAATACTTCCAGACCTGACTTTCTCTTAATTCACATTTGAATAATCATATTTTACCTAGATTTTAATTTTGTTTAATAAGCAGAAAAACCTTGGATTTAGGATTTGGGGGGATTTTTTGTTTTATTTTTATCTAATAATATTGGCCTTTAATACTTCAACAGACTATTGAGGTTTCTCTTACTATACCAGCATAAAGATGGAATAAATATCCTCTCTTTCACTACCACCTTCCCTCTTTTTAAAAAACATTTGCTTTTGCTTTTTTTTTTTTTTTTCTGTCTCCATTGATGAATAGCTTTATCCTTTTAGGGCGGAGGTTGGTTTGTTTGGTGGTGGTGGTGGTGGTGGTGTGAGACAGGGTCTCATTATGTAGTTCAGGCCAGCCTTGAACTCACTATGTAGCCTAGGCTGACCTCAAACTCATGGCGATCTTTCTACTTCAGCCTCCCAAGTGCTAGGATTATAGGTATGCACCACCATGCCCAGCTATTATCCCATTATTTGAATATAAATAATTTCAAATATCTTAGTCAATTTATCTCAATATATTTGACAATATATTTGCTATAATTTTTTGAACTTGTATCAACAAAATTAACTAGTCTCACTGCTTCTTACCAGCTCTTATCTGATATTCTTGAGTTTCTACATCAGATTCAGTGTTCCCTTCCTACTGAACACATCTTTGAGTAGTATTTTTCAGAGAGAATATACTGTATGTGTTGCCATAATTCTCATTATCTTCATATATAGATAGCTGGGCTGTATGTAAAATTTTTGAGTCATATGTTTTTCTTTGAAAGTTTTGTATATGTTGTATTATGTTCCGGGGCAACTTTTCCTATAAAATGTTCTGGGGAAAATAAGCTGCAAAAGATGCTTTGGGAAAAAGCGTCCCTGGTTATACAAGTGTAGGAAACTTTCCATTTTATTGGAAATGTCCCAGGCATACCAGCATAGGAGAGGCCGTGAGACATTCTGATGTAATGAAGACGGTTTCGCTTTATTTTCAGTGTATCCAAGCTATTTGACCACAGCAATAGCAACAGAAAGCAATGTGAAGGCAGGTAACTTTTGTCAAATTCTTGCTATGCCCTTGGCATTGTTCTAGAATCTAGCCTATGTATATCAACTAGTTTATCCATGTACAAGCTCTATATAGCTGGCAGAATTTTTCTGTCTGTTTTAACAGCTAAGGAAAAAAAGACACAAAGAATTTAAGAAAATAAGCTAGAAAATAGTGAGGCCAAGGTCACACTCAACTATTTAACCCCCATTACATTACGTGTAGTCTTTAAGAGTCAGCAGGTAAGAACAAAATGTAGGCAAGTTCTCTGTCTTTCCCAAGTCTGAAAAACAGCAAAACATGTCATCGCACCAGAACAAAACAGGAACTTTCCACCAACCAGAAATGGCCCATTAGACTGTCACAAAATTTGCTGCTGTATTATGGCAAAGGCACTATGGAGGTAATCTGATTATCACCGTGCAAGTGTTCAAACTCTGTTGTTGGCCATCATCCAGGACCCATCACTGAATACTCATCACCTCATCAATTCATCCCCCTCAACTGACGGGCAAAACAACATCCAAATATTCATTGCACATCTGTGCTGGGCAGATTACGCATTAGCAATTCAAATCTGCCTGGTGCGTTGACCATTCCTGTAAATGCGTCTGTTTGGGTGAGATGCCTTGTTGTCTAGGATGGATAATAAGGCAACTCGGTCTAATCTTGAAGAACAATCAACCCATCTTGCGAAGGTGACTGGCTGTGTGTGTTCTTGCCCTGGCAGCTTTGAAACAATGGCCCCATAATGCACTCGACTCAGCTGGCGAAGAAGTCCCATCCTGATTAGTAGCCGTGGCTGGTGTCAATCACCACAGGATGCACCATTGTCCTCTGGTCCCCAACACCGTTTATTTACAGGAAAACAAAGGCTTTGGGGGGCTATGGCTGCTGCCCAGAGATTGCAAAATAGATTGAGCTGTCAAGCACACAAAGTAGATGAAGATTAATGAGTTGTGCGGACAATAAATATGAAGAGATGACCATGAATATGCTAATGGGCATTATCCATATACACCGTAATTGCTACCAAAATTAAAAGGTGGCATGAAGAAGATGGGTCACAGGGTGACAGGGACATAATCTTGGATGCTTGAGACGCTCACCCCAGATAAGACTCTCTACAGGTTCCCTTTCCACGATTAAACCATCCCAAAGCACCATTGTCCACCAGCTGTCCGAATAAGCTCCTTTCAAATGGGCATGTGAGGGGTGGGGAGGAGGGAAGCTGGGAAAGTTACTTGGGGAAAGGTGTAATTAGAATAAGAAAGGTGCTTATCAAGGCAAGAAGCTGTCAGCCGTCAGGCTTGTGCTTCATCCCCAGGGACAGAATTGATGCGGGATGACAATTTAAACTTCAGGCCCTCACCTCAGCGCCAACAGGACTGTTTAGACAGTGTTATTTAGATTACCTTTCAGGGAGGAGTGAGTGATTTTTCGAAGTATTCTAGTCCTCTGGGTTTTTTCTTTAAATAAACATAACAGAGAAATTTGAAGAACAGAATGTTTCAAGGCAAATAAAATTTCGCTACCATGGATGGCTTGGTTTTGGAAAATCTATCTTCTGTACAGCTGAAGCATGACTGAGTGCTACTCAGAGTAACAGCAGGTCAGCACAGCCTTCCATGCGACAGGACACTGTTCTCTGTCTTCATTTGCCCCCTCCCCCACCTTTTCTTTCTTTCCATCCTCACGTCTGTGGAGAAGGGCTATCATAACAATTTAACTACAAAATGCAATGAGAGGACATGCATATCAGGAAGAGAAAGAATTGCTTGTTTCCTAGGTTCTTTGGGCCACCTGGGACTCCAGACCTGTTCCCCCAGAAGTCTATGGAAGAATATGTCAATTATACAACTCCATGAGGATAGAAAACAAACCTGTGTTCCATGGCCTGCGCCAGGTGAAGGACTAGCTCAGTGAAGACAGGGTTTCAGGACAGAGGACAAAGAGTAGAAAAGAAGAGCAGTCAGAGGAAGGAAGGGGTCCCAGGAGACTGAGACTAAATCTATGTGTGAAACAACCTCACTAAAAAGGGTGCTAGAAAAGGGCAATGACTTTGGAAACTAGTGAAGGCCGGAAAACTAAAGGCAAGGGAGATGGTGTATAAGCACTGTCCTCTAGTTGACAAAGTTGTTTTCCATAGGAATATAGAGTAGCAATTCTGAAGCCACTATACACATATACTGGAATTGAGCAATTAAGTAAAAGTGTGGTAGGTGGTAGGAGGCAAGTTTCTCTTGGTTGGAGTGGAAGTTCATAGGTAAGCAAGAGGAAGAGGCAGAATGATCCACGTGGCAATGGATTAGAGTTGGAAACATCAGTATGGACTCAATATAAATCTAGATGTTACACATGCAAATATTTGCAGGTATATGAATACCCATGGATTGGTATGCACACATACATTCCTTGCTCTGTCAGCTGAGAGGGTCTAGAAGCGATCACACTCCAGTAGCAACCACACCCCTGGTGGCAGCCAGCACACCTGACACCCAGATCTTGACACCTGTAAGAGAAACCAGGGCTCCATAGAGAAGTGGTTGATTCTGGAAAGGGTGACGGGAAATATATGAGATAAGACTGGAGCATCTTGCTGGGGATTTAGCTCAGTGGTTAGAGTGTTTGCCTCATAAGCACAAGGCCCTGAGTTCAATCCCCAGCACCAAAAAAAAAAAAAAAAAGACTGGCGCATCTTGCAACGTCAGAAAGTCAGCAAGTGCTTGGAAAAAGCAAACCCCACAGCATTGAAAGGTGTGTCAATGAGACGCAGAAGCAACAACAACAAAGAAAATAGGATAAAATACATATCCATGAATCCATACTGATATAAATAAATGAGTGAATCAATAATGGGACAGAATAGAAGAGACAAATCTCTCATGCTGAAGAATTCCAAATAATTTATGTAGAGAAGGAGGAAGGGCAGCACAACTCCCTACTCTCTAATTTGGGGCTGGTACAGTTACTTTCTTCTAAAGAGTGTAGTAAGGGAAGGGGCAGAAAAGAGTAACTTTGCACCGGCCAGGCCTGAGAAAGGGTGCGTCGCCCAGTGATCGAGGTCAGAGTCAGCAATGAAAAGTCATGCCAATAGAATATGGTGGGAATGGCACTTACCTCTGTGATTTCCCCCAAAGCCATGGCCCCAGTCCAATCATGTGAAAGCATCAGACACATTGCAGTAAGGGGCATCCTACGAAACACCTGGCCGAGGCGACTCAGAACTGCCAAGCTATCAAAAAGAAACAAAGTCTGAGAAGCTGTCACATTAACGACTCATGACACTAAATGTAATGTGCACTCATAGATGGTCCCGGAACATAAAAAAGCTGTTGTGTGAAATAGATAAAAACTAAGGAAATCCAAATAATGCTTGGTCTTTGGTTAATACAGGTGGATCAATGATGCCTTACTGCCTGTGACGACTGTACCCCACTAATTAATGTAAGATGTTAATAACAGGAGAAACTAATAACAGGAGTATATGAGAACTCAAATGTGCTATGTTTGTAATTTTTCTGTACATCTAAAACTACATAAAATAAAAAGTTATTTAGAAAAAGTTTGCTGCATCTTTTGTGCTTAGTAGTAAGCTGGTAGTAAGACTGGATTATGACATGCCTGCCCTTCTAGAGGTTGTACAGGATTCAGCCAAGCTCTCTAGTTTGCAAGCAGCAGACATCTACTCTGACGAATTTGCACAGAAAAGGAATTTATTGTAGGTCACTGGGTAGCACGCAGAGAACCTGAGGGCATCTAAAAGCAGGCATGGAGGGTGTGCAGCTGGAGATGTTGGCAGCCAGGCTGCAGACCCGACCCTGCGGGGACACCACTGTTGCTGCCACAGCCCACACACCATCACTTACACTGCCAGCCCTCTGACGTTGGATTCAGAGGCGGCCACCAGAGCTGCCTCCTCGGGAGGCCTCCGTGGCCCCGACAGCTGCCGACACGCTTGGCGGAGTATTCTCCACGGACTCCCTCCTTCTGTGCTTCATTCGCTTACTGTAATCCATATCCAGGCGAGCCTGAGACTGGGTCAGGGTGCTGCCCAGTCCAAAGGATATCTGACGTGAGCGATTCCCATTCTCAGGTCCTGCAGTAAAAGTAGAGAGAAGCACAAGAGTGAGCTAGATTGTCCTGGAAGTTGCAAGGGATTGGTGTTTCCTTTCATTTGCCACCTGTGAGCACAGGTAAAGCCAGGTGATGAGCTGAGGGAACTTAGATGAAATGGAAAATGGCACTTCTGGAGAAAAATAAGTACCTAAAATAAGAAGATCTAGGTGGCTGACTGCATTGTGCTGAACCAACCTCAGATGGGACTGACACATCTCTTAGTAAAACCACTCCAGACGGGCTTTAGGGGAATTACTGTGAAGATAATGGTCCTCTTATCATTCAGAATTCTGCTGCACTGAGCCGAGGTCCGCCGCCTGCGTGGACAGCCGAGATGTACACTTCACTGTCCTTAGCGGACGGTGCGAGGACAGAGAGGCAGAGGCCCAGGTTTGCGCCTGGAGAACTCAGATTTCGAGTCTGTG
This sequence comes from Hystrix cristata, assembly GCA_004026905.1. NCBI lineage: Eukaryota > Metazoa > Chordata > Mammalia > Rodentia > Hystricidae > Hystrix > Hystrix cristata. The sequence continues at coordinate 21,159 of PVJO010019106.1, read as the reverse complement.
ATCTGCCACTTTCTCAAACTTGTGACACTGAACAAGGTGCGTTTTGGAGCCATAGCCAGTCACATCCTTCTTCATATGTGCTCACATGGCAGCTCCACCAGAACCCCGACTGCTCCGCCCCACAGTCGCCCGCTGGCACAGCCGTGAGCCCGCTGCACTGTGTCCTCCTCAGCCAGCTCTGGACGGCTGGCACACTGTACGCACTGTCTGAGTGGAGGGTGCAGAAGGTGGGCAACAGTTACGTGCCCTGAAGAGCGCCGCCAGTCGGTAGGAATTGCTATTGAAAAACTTTTGTGAACTTGAAATCAAAAAGATATGGATTCACGTCCTTTCCTGCCACTTATTGTCAGCATGACTCTTGGGGGTAATAATTCTTCTGAGTCTCAGATTTTCTCTTGTAAAAGTGAGGCCAATAATAAGGTAGCATTAATGGGCTGCCCAAAGGAAATGCCCACCTCCCCTCTCTTCTCACTGTTTCAGAGGATAGAAAACTAAATACCCTACGTTTTAGCCTCCCTTCTAGCTAGCAGTAGCCTCATAATACATCTTGATGTCTAATGATGTAAGAAAAGGAAGACGAGGAAAATATAATGAGAGATAAGCACATAATGAGAGATAAGCACAGAAAAGAACAGCTCACACACCCATAGTCTCTGCTCTGCTTCTTGTCTTTAAATGTGAATATGAGACCCCAGAGCTGTCTTCCAGCCCTGAAGATATGAGCCCAAAGAAGAGGGGCAGAGAAGAAGGCTGCAGTCCTTGAAGCCACTATTGGACAGCTGAACTGAGGCCAGCAGCCAAACTCCTCCTCCTGTTAAGTAAAGGATGGATGTCCTTCTGGCTCACGCTACTGTTGGCTGGGATTTTGTTACATACAGCTTAAAGCATCATAACAATAAACTTGTCTCAAGGGTTGTGTAGGCTAATTACAATTGCCCATGTGTGGTAAGTGCTCAGTACAGGGGGATTCACTGCTATCATGGTGGATGATAGCCCCATCCTCAGGAGCTCAGAGTAGCTGAGAAGATAGAAGGGAGGTAGGAAGAGGAGGAGGATGTGAGGGAGGAAAGAGCAGAGAGAAAAAGGATCAGAGAGGGTGAAGTGGGAGGCAGAGAATGGCAGGGCAAAAGGGGGATGAAAGAGTGTGGAGGGGATTAAATCAGAGAAAGGAGAGAAGGAAAAAAAGACAGAGATGGGACACTCCCAATAAACCACAGCAGAATGGTAAAGAACTCAGCCAAAAGTTGACTTAAAGAAAATCGAATAATATTTCTTGTACACCTGGGGTTCTAGACTGAGGCTCACATCCATTAACTGCTCTGTAGAGTTTCCATGAGCATTTTAAAAAGTCATACATGTGGAAGAATCCAGCACATGGAAGACACTCAATAAATGTTTGTTGCATCAAATTTATGGAGTCAAAATTGGCAGGTGCAGAAGGGGCCCGAGAACCTAGTTCTCTGCATTCCTTTTTCATCCTACCAGAGTGGGTCAGCTGGCCCAGGAGCTGAAAGCCTACACTTATCCTACTTAGAACTGACAAGGGGAGTTGAAAAGGTCCAAGTTTTCTTACAAAACGGTGTTTGATCTAACTTAAAAAGGCACAAGCCCAGCTCTGCAGAGCCTGGTGACTTTTTTAAACAGGACTCTACGGTGTGAGGAAACGCATTATAGTGACTAAGAATGTCACTGGCTATGCTGATCAAATGTCAATTTTACTCCAGTTAACAACAAACCAGAGTGGCTTAAAACAAACCAGCTGTAAAATTCATTCTGGGGACATGTAAATACAGACTTGCTTTTAATTTTCTTAGTAATGATAGTATCTGGTAATATAGGAATATGCTCTTATTCTTAGGAGATTGTCTTAGTCTTCTTTCATTCCATGACAAAAATCCACAGTCTGGGTGGTTTCAATGAAACAAATTCTATTTTCACAGTTCTAGAGTCTGGATGGAAGTCCAAGATCAGGGTGCCTGCGTATTTGGTTGTGGTTTGCAGATGGCCACCTTCTCACCGTGTCCTTACACAGCAGGAAGAGAGTGCAAAAGCTCTCTGGTCTCTCTTATTATAAGGATGCTAATTCCATCAGAGAGCTCCACTTCTATGACCTCATAAAAACCTGATTCCCTCTCAAAGGCCCCACCTTCAAAACACTGTCACACTGGAGATTAAATCTTCAACACAAGAATTTGGGGAGGATGTGATTCAGTCCATAGCAGAGATTTATTCTGAAATATACAGGGATGAAGAGTCCTGATGTCTGGAAATTATTTTCAAATGATTTGTAAAAAAACGAAGAAACAGAAACAAATAAAAGTGAAAAATTTTAAGAAATAGGGAAACGAATGTGGAAAAACATAAAAGTAGATAATAAACCCATTAAAACTGGCCAGTTTGACTTATTTATTTCTGTGTTTCTCTTCATTCACTCATCACTCCTGCCCAAATCCATTCGCAGTCTGCCTGGTACAAGGTGGACATTCAATATGTGTGTTGAACTAATACTAAAAAATGAAATTCTTCCTATCTGTGAATATCTGTGTAAGTAAAAGTACAGATACAGCTTTAAGCCACTTGCTAAGAAACACCTGCGACTAATGTCTTTCTTAAGTAGACTTAGCTTAAAATTTTAACATGGTCTTTCTGTGCCAGAGTCACACAAGAACCCACATATTCTATGTCCCAAGATTCTCTAATGCGCCTTTAACCTCCAGAAGTGCTGCTCCCTGGGTGCCCCACACCCTTCCCCAGCACCGGGTTCCTGCGGCTCTCACTAGGAGCCTCTGCCAAGTCAAGACTGGGAGCAAACCATGTGGACAAAGGCATTTTGATGGAAAGCCATGTATATATTCTATACGTTTAAAATTGGCAATGTAATATATTTATTTGCAACTACCTTGTAAAACTTGAAATAACAAAAACACTACTCAAGAAGCAGAACAATGAACTGTAATACACTGTTTGAGAATGAGGCATTTTAAAAACTCTAAACACTTGGGCCAGGGGTGGTACTGCACACCTGTGATCTCAGCACTTGGGGGGCTGAAGCAAGAGGATCACCATGAGTTTGAGGCTAGCCTGGGCTACATAGTGAGTTCAAGGCCAGCCTGAATTGTATAGTGAGACTCTGCCTCGAAAAAACAAAACAAAAACAAAAAATATGAAAAAAAAACTCTAAACACTTTTAGATTCTTAAATGATTTTTGTCTTTCACTGCTTTTTTTTTAATTCCAAAGGAACTTATATCCATTACAGAAAAATCAGAAAATGAGAACAAGAGAAGTAAAGTTATCCTCATTCTCAGATGGCTGTCATGTTGCTGAAGGTCTTTTCAGATCCCTTGCTGGGATAATAGAAGTGATAACAGGTACTTTTTTGTTTTGTTTAAATCTAAAATGCCACCTAAAAGTCTCACGTGTTTGGAAGGTAGTTGGATCATGGGATGTCATACTTATCCATGGATTCACCCACTGGTGAGTTCAGTAGTTGATTGGGCTGGCTGTAGGTGGCTCACTGGCAGCATGACTTAGAAAAGTTTATTCTTGTCCCTAGCTCCTCCTTCTCTCTCTGCCTCCTGGCTGCCACGAATTGAACAGCTTTCCTCCTCCTACAGGCCCTTTCACTATGTTGTTTTTGTCTTTAGAGCCAGCTGACCGCGGACGGAAACTGTGAGCCAAAATAAACCTCTTCTCCTTTAAGTGTGGGAGTCAGGTATTTTGTACCCGTGACAAAAAGTGCTGGGAAAGTAACTAAGACAGCATTAGTAGTTAGTGAGTGCTTACTGTGTAGCAGGCACAGTTTAGTTGTCATAACAACACTACGGGCTCGGTGTCCCCATTTTACACATAAAGAAGTTGGAGCTAAGGAGGGCATGGCAACAGCCCATGATCGCACGGTTAAGAAAAATATAACCAGAGGTGGACCCCACATCTGTTCACCTCAAATGCCCAAACTTGTAACTGAAGTTCTACACTTCCTCCTACTGTGCTTTTCTTTACAAAAACAAGAGTCTATCACATATCCCCCGTCGGTGGACTAGTATATTGCTTCCAGATTGTACTTGTTTTCCATTGCTGCTTTAATGCCCCCTGCAAATGAACTTAGTGAAGGGTTAAAACAACACATATTTATTCTCCTATGGTCCTGGAAGTCAGATATTTAAAATGAGTCTTGTGGGGCTAAAATGAAGGTGATGGCAGGGCTGGTCCTTTCAATACCTCTAAGGGGGAATCTGTTCTTTGCCTCTTCCAGCTTCTAGAAGGCACCCATATCTCTCAGCATGTAGCCCCATGAATCCAATCTCTACTTCCGTGGTCTCCTTTCTGCTACCCCTGTCTCTTTCTTACACAGACTCTTGTGATATATTGGGCCATCTAAATAATTCGAGATAATCTTCCATCTCAAGATCCCCATTTTCATCTGCTAAGTCTCTTTCACCACATATGATAGCATATTCACAGATGCAGGGATCAGAACGTGGACATCTTCGGGGGACCATCATTCAGCTTACGATGTGCTACACAGACATCACTGAGGCCCCTGAGTCATCCCCACTGCACACATTAGGCCCCAAAGAGGTGTCCTCCTATCCACTCTGACACCAATCTTGTGGACTAACCAATCCTATTGCCTGCTAGTTTCTTTCTCTCTCTCTTTCTTCTTTTTTTCTTTCTTTCTCTCTTTCTTTCTTTTTTCTTAAACAAGATCTCACTATGTAGTTCAGACTGGCCTTGAACTAGTGGCAATTCTCCTGCTTTAACCTTCTAAATGCTGGGATTATAGGCATGCACCACCACACCCAGATCTCTTGTCTGCTAGTTTCTTCCAAGCACACAATCAAAGAATGAAGTCATAGGCTGGCCCCTCCAGACTCTTTGCGGTCACCCACACATACCTCCTTCATCTCTGTCCAGGAAGGATGTGTTGAAATGAACCACACCTGCCATCTCAATCCCATGAAATTCAAGCACCAATAACCTGGGATTCTGCAAGACCACTATCCCTCTTTTGCCATGTATGTGGCCCTAACACTTAAGTAAAATGACTTTGGCCCTCTATCCATGATGGAAAGAATCTCTCCAATATTTCTGAAGACTCCCAGGGTAAAGGACTTCACACCAATGTCATTTTCTACTTTTCAAGCCCAGTCATTCGTAGCAGCTGCTTTTTCCCACAACTCTTCAGCCCACTTTAGACACCCACTTCCTCCACCTCCGAAGTACCAGCAAGGCATGTAAAGCACATATGGTGCTGAGTCCATTCCTGCTGCAGTAATGAAACATCTTAGACTGGGGGATTTATAAGCATACTGCTTACAATTCTGGAGGCCTGGAAGCTCAAAATCGAACAGTCAGCAGATCAGGGGTCTGGGAAGGGCCTGTTTCTCACTGACGGCACCTTCTCTACGTCCTCACAAGGTGAAGGGCAGAAGAGGGCAAACTCTCTCCCTTACACTCTGTGATGGTGGATCACAGCCTCTGACCATCAGCTTGATTGGACTGAGAGACATCTAGGGAATTAGGAAGGCACACCTCTGGTTACGTCTGTTAAAGTGTCTCCAGAGATGATCGGTATGTAAGTCAGTGACCTGGGTGAGGAAGATCATCCTGAACGTGAGTGGCACCATCCAACGGACTGGGAATCTAGATGGAACAAAAGCATAAAAGAGAGAAGCCTGGGTCTTAGTCACTTTCTTATGTCTGGGACAAAACACCAGACACCCACAACTTAAAGGAGGAAAGGTTTATTTCGGCACACAGTTTGAGAAGTTTCAGTCCGTGGTTGGCAGGGTCGTGTGCAGAAACGGTACGGTGGAAGGGCCTGGCAGAGGAAAGCTGCTCATGCTGTGGAAGTCAGGAAGCAGAGAGGGAAGGGAGTAGTCAGGGGGCGGAATCGCTCTTCCGGGTTATACACCTAGTAACCTGCCTCTTCTGACCAGACTCTACCTCCTTGTTAGGTTTCGGCTATGGAGTCATCAGTGGATTAACCCACTGACCATTACAGCATTCCCACGATCCCATCACCTTCCAAAGCCTTGCTTCTGCGCACATGAGGCTTTGGGAGAACATTCTCAATCTAAAGCATAATAGCCCGTGTGTGTCCAAACTCTATTTCTCTTGAGCAGACGTATTTCTTGCTGCTGCCATTGCTCATGGACATCAGATTCTAATTTTTTCAGCCACTGAACACAGTCTCACACCAGCACCTCCACCATGAGCTTCTAGGCCTTCAGGCTGGGACTACGGATGCAGCATTAGCGCCTCTTGTGCTGATGCTTCCGGATTCTTGGACTGAGCAGCAACTGGTTTTTCATGATCTACAGCATCTAGTCTCTAGCTGTCCTCCAGGGGCCCATTGTGGGATTATTCAGCCTCTGACTGTACAAGCCAAATAAATCCCAAAGGGTTACATTACCATTATATATATATGTTCTGTTGGTTTTTTCCTATAGAAACACTAACACGCACCCTATTACAAAGGCGATAACTGCAGCCATGAGCTCAAGGTTCTCACGACCTGATCACCTCACAAAATCCCCATCTTAATAATAGTTCCAACATCAAACATTAGTTCCAACATAAGAACTTTAGAGTCCAATATTCAGGTCATGGAAAGTGGAGTCAACAGTTACTACAACTTTGATGTCCCATAAGTAATAACTGTTTACCAATAACATCTCATCTTGTACCCAAACCTTCATCTTTTCCTCTTATAACAAACTAAACCTAGGGCAAGGACACTTAAACTTCTTCATTAAACATAGCTCAGTCTCTTCCAACGTTTTTTTTTTTTTTTTTGGTGCTGGGCATTGAACTCAGGGCCCTGTGCTTGCAAGGCGAACACTCTAACTACTGAGCTAAATCCCCAGCCCAGTCTCTTCCTACTTTGAATAGTCTCTTTAGGGTATGTCCTCAGTTAATTTAATTTAATTTAAAGTTAGAATCCATAAAGTCTTATGTTTCCCACTCAGCTTTTCCTCTCCTATTCATTTCCAAGAAGGTATCATGAGAATGGTGAGAACAGTGACCTTCAGTCCCTTTGGTCCTGTCCGGGTCATCATCCTGTCCTGTCTGGCCCTGAAGGGGTCAGGTAGATAACTGAAGTCCTTCCTCAGACTGAAGTCCCAAGAGATATTTGTAGCTCCTCTTGTTTACCCCTCACCTATAGGTCAAATAGTTCTCCTAGTGGTTCCTCGTCACTCACCAGCCACATGGGAATTCCTGACCTCTACCCAAGAATCACGATCCACCCAGGAGCACTATCTCTGCCCCTGCTGTCCAGCGCTTTCACTTCTCTAGAGCTGTGTTACGGTTGAGATCTAAAACGTCCCCCAAAATTCTCATGTGTGAGGAAGGTGACTCAGTCCTGGTGGTTTGTCTGCTGATGAGTTCAGCAGGTGAATATGCTGTCAGGAGGCGGGACCCGGTGGGAAGAAGCAGGTCACAACTGCGGGTGTGACTCAGAAGGGTATATCTCGCTCCCCAGCTCGTTCCTTTGCTCTCTGCTTTCTGGCTGCTATGATGTGAACAGATTTCACCATCTAGGCCCTTCCACCATGCTGTTTCTGCGTTGGAACTTGCTGACTATGGACTGAAACTATGAACCAAAGTAAACCTGGTCTCCTTTAATGGGTGTCAGGTATTACACCTCGGTGACAAGGAAAGTGACTGAGACAGGCTGCTTTGCCACTTCCGTGTCATAGCAGACATGGCTCCACACTGAATGTAGACTTTTCTGAGAACTTAGAGCACCGGGACTGTTATCTTTTAATTCTTCCAAATTTAGAAGATGCTATCTTCTCCATGTACTTCCTCTCAGGTTCACACCGAAGGTGGCGGTGTATAACTCAGCTGTTGCCTCACTGATGCTGCATTACAAACCACATCAAAACTCAACGGCTTCCAAAAACAACCATTTATCTTTTCACCTACAGGTCTGTCATTTGACTGGGGCAGCTCTACTTCAGACTGTGGGCCAGCTGGATCTGGCTCTCAGTCCAGACTAGGTTTAAATTTGCTTCACATGACCAATTCACCCCTTAGCAGCTGCCAGAGACAAATTCTTCTCATCAAAGGTCAAAGAAACACAAGAGAACACAGAAAATGCATTGCTTCCCAAGACTTCAGCTCAGATTCCCACCCTACTGGTCTTAGCTGTCACTTGGCCAAATCCAACATCAGTGAAGGAGGAAACTTACTGTTCATTCTGTGCCCTGTAAGGTCACAAGACAGAAGGGGAAAGTGATGTTCAGCGTTTATTAGAAAGTCAAAACAGAGAGAAATCGCCTGCTGTAGTTTGGATCCTAAGTATTTCCCAAAGACCCATGTATTCAAGGTTTGGTCTCTAACTTGGCATTTGGAGGCGAGGGGCTAAGAGGTGGGGTCTAGTGGGAGGGTTTAGACCATCAGGGGCATGCCCTCGTATGGGACCCTCATACCTTTGACATTTTCCCTTTGCTTCCTGGTCACCATGAGGTGAGCAGCTTTCTCCACCACGAGTTTCCATCATGATGCACCACCTCACCACAGGCCCCAAAGCAATGAGGCCAACAAACTATGGGCTGAAACCACCAAATCTGTGTGCCAAAACAAACCTTTCCTCTTTTTAGATTGACTATCTCAGGCCTTTCATTACAGTGACAGAAAGCAGACTAGCACACTACCTCTTCCCAGGGGACTCTCAGAATTCCTCAGAGAGGAAAATGACCTCTGAGAAGTTTTAAAAGAAGGGCAGTTATCAACCAGATGGCTCAAGAGGAAGGGCATTCTGGCAGAAATTGCAGGTTCTGAAAAGGGACCTAGAAGTAACATGGCATGCACTGAGTCACAAAAGCCTGCTGTGATGGAGAATGTGCCTGGAAAGGGAGCTCACAGAACAGAGGATTTTACAAGCCAGGATAAGATCCTAAAGGTTGACTTCATGATGGAAGCCATGGAGTCTGTGGTGGGCTCCAGACCAAGCAAGAGTCCTGGCCAGGTTGGAATACTTAGAAGTCACAAGACTAACAAGTGGGGAGGCAAACAGGGGTCTTTCCTCTCGTTCCCAAAGCAGTCTGTCTTCATGAGACCCTCTCACTTTACTTTCAGTTAGTCTGTCTTCATGAGACCTCACCCTACTTTCAGCCAAGCAAGCTCCAGTGCCAAGGCAGTTCCTCTGGCCCTCATGTCACATTCTACCACTGGCTCCTCGTTTAATGGGAAAAGAAGGGAGGGGCCTCCTTCAGCGGTCCTAGAAAGAGAAACTGCCCCCTCTGGTGTGACCTACTTATAAAACCTAGATGGTCTGTAGACCAGCCATATAAATTCCTAGTCTCTATCATATTTATTTGAGTTGGTGACTAGGAATGTGTGAACAGCATACAAATTAATGTCAGAAAATATTAGTTTCTACACACTGTAACTCTGTCCCCCAATCACTGCTTTATATTGAGATTGTTTTCCCATTCCATCATTTGCAATCAGAGTTTTCATCACAGACAGATTTTTACAGGTCAGTCCTAGACTTGGGATTTATTTGTGCCCATAAACAAAACCTTGATATTAATCGCAAACTATTTCTGATTCTTGGTTAACAGTCTTAAACATCTTGTATCCCAGGGGACTCTTTGCCCTGTCATATGAAGATGATGTTTCAGGATTTATATTTCCCCAAAGAAGCAAGTAGATCATAAAACCCAATGTACTCCGTGATTTGGAATGATAATTTCACCAAGAGGTGAGGAAATATTTCACTGTGGATCGTTACAACATCCACGTAAGCTGTTAATATACTACGTCCCTTTGAATATGCATGCAGCTTCTGTTTGTGGAATTGCTTCTACACTCAGCAGGGGCTACAGACAGGTCATGTGCTGGGGACTGGTAGTGAGCACAGGCAGTGAATGGCTCCCTGACTTGGGGCAAGAGGGTAGTGGATAGAGATAGAAGGCAAGCGGCTGTCAAGCAAAGCTACCAGTGAGAGGCAGCGTGCTGATACCAAGAGGGCAGAGAGCTTTGTCCAGGAGAAGGAGGCAGCATCTGGACCCAGAGTGAACACTATGTGACCACAAGGATGTCTGTCCCTGGAGATTTGGTGGGGACGGGCAGAAAAATGTGCAAAGCTCGTGTGTTCATTAGCTTTCCCTCATTACAACAAATATCCAAGATAATCCACTGATAAAGGAAAGATTTATTTGACTCACAGTTGTGGTGGTTGAAGTCCATGAGAAGTTGCCCCCATTCTTTTGGAGCTGTGAGGCGAAAGCTCGTCATAGGAGCAGTGCATGGTGGAGCTAAATCATTCCTCTCATGACCAGGAAGCAAAAAGAAAGCAGGAGGGGTTGAGGTCCCACAATCCCCTCTGAGACACACTCTGTATGACCTAAAGACCTCCCACTAACTCCACCTCCTAAAGGTCCCAGTAATGCCACACTTGGGACGAAGCCTTTAATACATGGGCCTTTAAGAAACATTCAGTACTGAAACCATAGCAGTCCAGAGGCCCAGAGAGTAAGATGCATAGGAAAAAGAGGCAATGTACAAGGATGCTTCTGGAATGGAGAAGGATTTGATTTAACCAATATCTCTGAGTATCTTTACTATAATTCTGCACCTGAATTCCCAGTCAAGTAACAGAGACAGAGAGGCACTTAGGAAAGAGTCTCACAAGGAGACCAATTAGAAACAAGGGAGAAGAAAACTTCACCTCTGTCCCTCGGGAGTAATCTCAGAAAGCATATCGTGCTATCACAGTGTTAATCCCATTGTGCGATGATCTTTGAAAACCCGACTTGAATGCTTGCACTTCCCTTCCTAAACAAGGTGGCCTAGAGCCTGGGTCGCTTCTCCCTGCCCCAGTTCTCGTATCTACAGTAAAATATAGGTCACAATACGGCCCAGTCTCTCAAGATCATTTTAAGTTGAAACAGAATGGTGTATGCCCAGCATGTAGCAAAGAGCCTGGCACAAGGAGAAAATCAGTACACATGGGTTATTACTATTATTCTAAGCGGTGGCAGCGTAAGGGCCTTGATGTCAAGCTTTATCGGAAGTCAAAGCGAGGCCACTGACCTCTCTGCGCTGCAGAGCAATGGGATCCAATCTCTGTCTTAGAACCAAGCCTGAATGGTGGACTGTGCCACTGTCACAGCCAGGAATAGGAAAGGAAGGCTATGCGAGCCTGGGAAGACCTATGCCTGTGCATGGCCCAGGGAAGGAGGCAGGAGGAATGGAGGCGCCAGGGGATGAGAGTGAGAAAATCACAGGTCCAGGTGGCAAAAGGAGAGAGCGAGGATGCTCCACAGGTGCCACGATGCCACAATTTCCACAACTCTACGCTTCACAAGGGAGAAAACAGGGCAGAATCATTGATTTATATATACGTGTATCTGTGTGTGTGCACGTAGAATTTTTTTAGAGATGAAAGATTATTCTGAATCTCTAATTAATTTCCTTGCACCAATCCAAGTACTGAAGTGACAAGATGAAATATGGTTTGATTGTCTGTTTGTCCATTTATCCATCCATCCACTCATCCATCAAACTGTCCACTCACACTGTGTCTACCAGCCCTGGACCACAGAAGAAACTCAACAAATATTTATTGAGAAGTGTGAATGCAAAGACTTGAAGGATGGGAGATTTAACTTAGAATTCTTCATGGCAATGCCATATTACAAAATAGTCCTGTTTTCATTTATTTTAATGGGTAATTCAGGCAATGATTTAGAAAATAAATCCCACCACTTTAACTCCTTTGCAAATCAAATCAATAGATCTTACAGGCAAGACGGAGCCTCAGGGCATTTTATCCATGACTGGCAGGCGGGTATATCAATACAACTTCTTCAGATAATTTGTACACTCCCCCAAACTTAGAAAAGCACACACTTTCAGCATTTCAGTCTTTAGACAGGCTAGCCCAAGTGTGAAATGACATCTTATAAAGATATTCGCAGAACAGTGTTAATAACATTAAAAATGAAAATTAAATATCCAATGATAGGGGACCAGAGAATGGACAGCATATCCATACCATGGCATACTATCTGGTTGTTTTTAAATAAAAGAAGCCTTAAGTGTGTTATTAGGCAATGATCTCCAGGATATAATACGAAGTGAAAATGAAGGCATGCAAGCATGTGTAACAGGCTACTCCTGTTAGAATGCACAAGAACCTGGCAAGTCATTACCTCTGAATTGGGGGAACGGAAGTGGGAAATGGACTAGCTTCCTGTAGCCCTTTTTGGACATAATTTGTCTGTTTTTAAACCTAACAAACTTTAATTTCAAAAGTCAAATAACAGAGAAAGGCTTATCATGACAAAGCAAAATTCCTCTGCCCCATCGCTCTCCATCCCTAATCCCACTCTTCAGCAGAAACCACTTTTAATGATTTTGCTTTTTGTTCTTTGGTGGTTATCTTAAGTAATAGGTTAACTTAGCTATTTCTTGGACCAATAATTTTCCATATTATCTATTGGTTTTCTGTTCTAATGGCTGAGGACTCAAACCTCAAGCACTCCTTCTTGCCCTCTTTAACACAGATACAGCAGGTAAAGCTACAGTAACAAGCAACTCCAAATCTCGGTGGCTTCTGTCAAGACAGGTTCATCTCTCCTTCATGCTACAAGTCTTCTGAAGGTCCACCGGGGACAGGGAGAGGCCAAATCTATATACTGGAATTATTCAGAGACCAACGCTGAGGGAACAGACATCATCTTCCTCAAAGCCAGTCACCATCCAGAAGGAAGCGTGATCAACTAGCAAGGAAATGCTTGTCCTGGAAGTAATTCACATCTCTTAGGAACACAAAGCAAGGCCTGAACTCATCACTTGGCCCCATCCAACCACAGGAAGTATCCAGAACAGAGAAGAGTGGAAATATCTAGGCAAGCAATGCTAATGTGCAACTTGACATAAAACAACCAAACTTCAATTTCTTGATAGATTAACTCTATGAATGTATTCATTGATTCCCCATTTAGGAAGATGGGACTATTATCCCCATCAGCCACTTCCTTTCCATCTTTTCTCCACAGAAGTATTACTGCAGAGCCAAGCAGTGTGCTGCAAATGAGTTTCTTTGTGCATCTAGTGTTAACAATTTCTGGTGCCACCCGGGGAACTTTCAGATGGATTTTCCCACACTCCATAAACTTCAGTTTGTTTCTATTTGCACCAAAGTTTAAAAATCAATGGAAGTATTGGAAGACAAAACTGAAGAAATATGAGTCACACAAAGGACCAATGTTCTACGGGTCATGGGTGCCACAAAAGGACCACGTGCCAACACGGAGGGAGCCCAGCTGCGGACCGCTGGCCATTAGGACATCTGGAGCCTGACAAGTGACAGCCACTGCGGAGCTGACAGTGAAGCTTCAAAGAGGGGCCTGGAAGAGCACAGAGAGATCTACCCGCCTATCCACTGCAGAGAGAACCAAACTTCGGGTTACACAGGGAGCATGCATCGCCGAAGCCAGAGTTGTCACTCCTTTCCCCGCCACCCAGTGAGTTCTTAGATGCTGCTGAATTCCCACCACCACCCCGCCCCCACTGCTGGCCACAGCAGGGAGCCAGCTCCACCCACTCTGCACAAAGGGAAGGCTACTGGGAACAAACACCAGGAGGTGAAGGAGAGATGATCAAAAGTTATCTTCACACACCATGCTGATTTAGCAGCTCCTTCTCCTCCTTTGCCTGATTTCAACCCGTGATCACCAGGCATGATGGGAACGACAGGCAGCATTACCCCACTTTACAGATGAGCTTCTGAAGGCTGGGTGTAGCCGAGCAGGAGTCTGAATCCTGTTCTCTTGACTTCCTAGATCATTATCTTTCTACCTACCGAGCCATTCTTAAGCTAGATGGTCTTTGGAGCCAGAACATGCTACTTTAAAGGCTTTTTAAAAGCTCTGGAGACTGGGGGAATTCCAATGATCTTTCCTTAACAAAATTATCCTTCCCAACTTCCCAGATTTCCCAGGCGGATGCTTGGATTGGCTCCGCGGGAATATGCAACATGTGGACGACCATCGCCCTCTTGCGGCCCACAGACAAAGTGCTTTACAGTCCTGGCTCCCAGAACAAAGGCTGATCGGCGTTCCTCCCTCCTCTCTGAAATAGGAAGGGGTGGCAGGTCAGTTTTCATTCTGGAGCCCTGGCCTTGGCTGTCGTGGCTCCACTGACTAATGAGATGTGTATCAGCTCAGGAAACAGCTGTTGAGGGTCCGACTGAGAGGCTGAGTCTGAAGGAATGGAATGAAAAATTGATTTACATCAGTTGCTGAGGCCGACAATTGTCTGGGGAAACCTCTGAGACCGCGGAGACTCTGCCACTTGTCTAAGTGAGCTGGACTGTGGCTGATGTATGCAGATTCTTAAATGTCCAAGGACAGGTGTCTCACTCAGCTTCAGGAATCAGGCTAGCTGCAGCCCAGCACGAGGGGGTGACTGAGGAGGCAGGTTGGATGAGAAAGGACATTTCAGCTCAGCTGTGCTCTCCCGAGCCCACTCTGAGCCCACAGGAAGGTCAGCTTCTCTGGAGAAGGGGCTTTGCCGGTACCAGGCCTGTCGTGCCGGCCTGTCAGCGTGGAGTATTGAGCACTGATCTCCCCACGTCATGCTTTTTCATGCACTTTTCCAGCCTCCACCTCTCCAAGGAGACCTCTGAGGCAGTGCACATTCAATGTGTCTCTTCTTGGGCAGGCCTCAGCTGACCAGGCTTTCCAGAGCACACCCCAGGGAGGCATCACGATGCCTCTATTTTCTCATCTACATAATGGGAGCAAAGAGTATTTAGCATCAGAGTTTGCCGGCAGCAAAAGAGACTGCTGATGAAAGCCCACTGGCACTGTGGTCAGCCTTTCTACTCATTCCTGGATTCTGACCCCGGGGCAGGCTTTTATTTTCCACTAACTATTCCATCCAGGTGCTGCCGCATCATCATAGAGCCCACCAGAGTGTGAATACTCCCTCTGCCCCTTGCAGCCGCCCTGTGGGTGCATTATCTAGTTTCTCTGTGCCTCAGTCAGCTCCTACAGAAAGGGAAGTGATGATGGCTCTCACCTCCTAGGAGCAAGTGAGTCCCCATGTATGAAGTCGGAACAGCTACTGTGCAGGGAAAAGGCTCTGAGAACCAAGTTCTTGGTGCACTATTGTGTAGATGCTGCTGGTCATGAGGCCACTTTGTCCAGAATGTGATCTCAAAAATGGAGCTGAGCTGCACGTCACATAGAAATCGAGTTTCTAGTGCACATACTTCCTCTGAGCTTCCTCACTCTAAGGTTAACACACCAGTGACAAGGGAAGGAAAACTAGCGACTTAAAGATATGCGTTGCTCTAATGTTTATTGAATGAATAAATGAACTAATTACTCAATAGAGATTTTTCTGCATAGGTTTGCAGTACACCCATGGATTTGTACACAGGAAGTGATAAACAACAACTGAAATGCTGCGTGTGGTCTCCCCTTTACGATCACATCATGCAGAGTTAGTGGCATGTGTGGGAGCCATATATCTACTGGGAACCCTGAAGACCTTCATGCCAAACCAGGACCATTTAATATTTTCATTAATAGCTTGAAGGATGGAATCTGGACCTAGCTAATCACATTTCTAGATGCTACGAAGCTGGAAGGGATCTTAGCCACTTTGGAGGACAAGATTAAAATGCAATCCAAGCTTGACAAATTGCAGAGATGGACCTAAATCAATAAAGAGAACAACAATAAAGATAAATGCAAGCTGCTTTGCACAGGGCCGAGAAAATCATCAGGTACCAAATGGTGGTGAGAGAAACGAGTTTTGAGAGGGCCAGGAGGAGGTTCCCAGATGGAAATCAATCAAATCACAGTATTTGTAAAGAGGAGACTCAGCTCCTTCACCTTGTGGGTCTCAAACTTCCGTGAGCAAAAGACCAGTTCAGAGACCTTCGAAAATGCAGATTTCCAGGCCACGGGCCTGAGATGGCGATTCACTGGTTCCAGAACGAGGCTAAGACGATTCGATGTAGGTGGTCCCTGGGTGGCACTGCCAGAAAATTGGCAGAGTAAGGTGGTAGCCCCATTATTAGTGCCCATGTGCCCAAGGCCACAAAGGTGAAAAGAGGATTTTCCCTTCTTTGTTCATTGTCTTCCTTGAGCTTGTGTCAAGAACTGCAAGTTGCCTCCCCATTGCCTCTCCTCTAGAAATAGAATCCCCATATTGTTTAATGAGGCAATGTGCCCTGCATATGAAACCACATTCCTAGTCATCTTTACAGGTAAAGAGTAGCCAGTCAAATGTAAGCAATGAGCCATTGCAGGGATTTCTGAAGAATTACCATAGATGGAACTGGTACATTTGGAAGGCACTTTTCGTGCTCTTCTCCATTTTCTTCTTTCTGCCTAGTACACAGAAATATATGGTAAGAGCACTGGAAGCCATCTTGGGCCATGAAGTGACCTTGTGAATAGAGGCCTCTTACTAAGGATAGTACAGCAGAAAAATAGAGGGAACCTAAGATTTTGATTGCATTAGAAAGTCACTAGAGAAATCTTATACTGCTGTTACCAGACAGTGGGGTGGCCAGTGATCCTTTCCAGGCTCTTGTTGGCACATTCAAAGAACTGGATAGGACAACTGAAGAATGTAAAAGTTTAACATTGATTTAAAGCTTTAAGAAAGAAAGGCAGAAGAAGAAGAGAAAGAAGAAAAGGATGTGCAAAAGAAGTGCTCAAAAGAGGAGCAAGTGCTCTAAAGAGAAAATATGCCACTGCAAGAGTGAGAAAGCAGTGGCCATGAGGCCAATGGCCACCATCTTTTATATATTTCTTCTGATATCAGATCCAGGCCATCCCAAGCAGGGCTTCAAAGCTGTTCTGCTCTGCGCATTCATCCTGGTTGTTATTCGACAGGTCTCCATGATTGACAGGTCATGCCTGATTGTCCAGCTGGCTTGCTATGCCCTAGTCTCCTGCCTTACTGCTAAAGAGAAAAAAAATGAACCTTTATTTAGTTTAAGTCACTATTTTTCAGGTTCTCTATTGCCAGCAGTTGGATGCAACTTTGTTTTTTGGGTTTGTTTGTTTTTATTGGTTGTTTGTTTTAGGGAAAACAGAGAAAGAAAAGAAAAAGAAAGAAAAGTAGTGGGCTTCTTCTTGGTTTGAATACACAGACTCTACCAGATCCCAAAAATAGCATCTCATATCACCTAGTAGCTTACTATAAAACCAAGTATCAGGCCAGATGAACCTGCCTGGCTTAGGATATGTTCCCAGCCATCCAAAAAGGGGAGCCATGGCATTAGGAAGACTGAGCAAATGCTCTTGGGCTTTTTCAGAGTGAGAGGACTAAGGGAAGGAGACAGAAAAGGAATTAAAAGAGCAGTTTAGAGGACCTCTTTTTATATAAAGTGTTTAGGACCCAAAAAAGGGCATGATTTGTGGAGAAAGCATCTTCAGGTGTCATCCTGAGAAGGGTTTTCTCCATCATGTCTCAGGACTAGTCTTCCCTCACTGGGTGCTTGAGAAAACCTTGCTCAAGACACTGGCTGGTCTATCTTCATCTTTGTCTCCCTGATAAGCAAGTTTCAGTGTCATCTGAGCCAGGAACAGGGTATGTTGACCTGAAGAGATATCTAATGAGGCCCCTATTTGTCCTAGAGCACACTCTTGACACCTCTTTCCAATCCTGTTTAGAAGCATCTAGCACCTCATATCTCCACTGCTTTTTTATGTAAGCATGCATTTTCTAGGAACTTAGGAGCCTCTAACTGCTAAGAAGAAAAAAACTTGAAGGTTCAGAGCTTTAGAAATAGAAAGACAAAACAATAGAGTAAGAGAAGAGAGACTGAAAAGGAAGAGAAAGTGGAAAGCAAGAGAGCAGGACAGAGAGAGAGAAGTAGAGAGATGTGAGAGGGAGAAAGGGGTGGAAAGAAATAAGGTATATATTAGAGGAAAAGGAGTTGGAGAAGTGGGGAAAAAGAAAACAAAATGAAATACCTTCGGCTGGACTTACCAAAGTCATAGTCCCGATGCTTCCTCATTGCCTGCTGCTGGCTTACCAAAACAAATGGCACCCAACAAAGTCTAAGGAGGTCCCCAAAGCAGAGATGGGGAACTTGGCTCACCCACCCATAGACAGGTCGTTTGTTCTCTGACCTCTGTCAGAGAAAAGGAATTTGTAGGATGTGTCAGTAAGAGGCATAAGGGATTTACTTGGCAGAATTTTAAAAGAACACACTCAAAGAAATAAAGCACAAGCCCTTGAAAGAGAGACCCCTGGATGAAACTTTGAACTCACACAGATCACAAAGAGCAAAGGCAGAAAAGCATTTTTCTCACTTTCCACAAATCTCAGCTACTCTGGCCACTATCCTGACCATGTTCCCGGATGTGCTTGCTACATCTTGTGTGCGTGCGTGTGTGTGTGTGTGTGTGTGTGTGTGTGTGTATGTTTCTGTGTCTGTGTTATGTGTGTCTATGTGTATGTGTGTGTGTGCACGCGCACACTTGCCCATCTTTGGCACAGGCAGCTACACAGCTTGAGCCCAGCTGTTACCGAGCAGCCACGCCTGTGTCTCTGGCTCCCTTCCGCTCATCTCCTTTATGGGAATTAACTCAGAAAGACATTCTGAGTGCCTCACATCGCCCCAGAATGAATTGAAATCTCTGTCCTTTATTTCTCAATGTTTCATGTGTCGGTTAGGCTTCGCTAAGGGAATAGAGTTAACATAAAATACACACACACATACGTGTATCTATATATCTATATCTATATCATCTAATCACCTATCTCTATCTATGGGATTTACAAGGTAGGCTTACAATGGCTGCCTGCAGAGTCAGGGTGGCATAATGCAAAAGGGCCATCTGCATGCTGGAAAGCAGGAGAATCTAGTCAAACATCAAATGCCTGGAGCTCACTGCAGAGTCCCATGTGAGTCCAAATTGAAAAGCCAAATGGTCTGCATTAGAAGGCTGAAGAGTCTAAGCTGGAAGCCTGAAGATGGACATCCAAAGGCAATAGCAAAGACTAGTGCTCCTCTGAAGAAGCAAAAGTGAGATTTCCCTCTTTCCCCTTTTATTCTATCCAGGTTACAAGCCTATTAGTGTTGGTGCTACCCACATCCAGGGTGAGTTTTCCCTTTCCAGTAAGTCAATAATCCAGACACACCCAGACTGTGGTAAACTACTTCACTAGGCATTTCTTATACAAGTTGACACCACAATTAACTATCACATTTTGTGATCTATGTTTAACTCAAGATTCCCTTCTGAAACTGGTGAGTGGTTCCTGGGAAGAGGTGGGGGAGTAGAAATCACGATCTCAAGAATTCCTTTCATATCACCCATGAGACTTGATGAAAAGAGAAGAAAAATTATACAATTGAAAGAAAAACAAGAAGTGAGCATGATAGGTCAGAAGGATGGGCCTGATTCACGCAGGGGTGGATCAGAAGGCACACAGGCCCCTGCGACCTGTGTCCACCCTGCCTTCCCCTGGGCTTCCTGCCTCCCTCTCCTGGCTTCAGGTCCAGGGGCCACTCTCTGGCAGGGATCCCCTTGACCTGGGGCCAGGCCCCCGCTTAAGTGCCTGCCAAAGGGTGTCCAGTAGGGTTTCCTTCTGTCTCTGGCTCTGCTGACCTCAGTACCCAAAAGCAGAGGAAATCCATCTGCAAGGTGCTTTCTCTAAGGTCAGACCCAATGGGACTTGTCACATTTTCTGAGGGGTTCCTATGGAGCACTCTCCTAGGAGAAGGGACCAGCACCCCGTGGCTGCCAGTAGCTTGTGCACATACTCAGTGCTCATTTGTCTTCAGATCAGAAAAGAGAAATTGACGAAGTCAAAGCAAACTAAGAGGAAATGAAAGGTAATCCTCACTTCTGGCAAATCCCAACACTGGGCCTAGACAGATCCCTTCGCTCAAAAGTATACTAATAAATAGCAAAACAAAACTTCAACACAAAGCCTTATAAAAACTCTATAACAGACAGGAAGCAGATAGGAAGGTCCAAAGGAAATTCTGCCTTTAAATATAATCACTTCATGAAATACAAGGAAAATTTGGAAATAGATGGGAACGTACCATATCAGATACGAAAGCAGGCAAGTTCTATTAAATAAGAACTGAGCAAGGCAAGAAGAAAAACAAAGTAAAAGAAAAATAATTTTACAAAGGAGGGGGAAAGGAACAGAGGGACAAGAGAAATAAGAAATGGAAGGGGTAAATAGGGAGGGAGGAGGGGGTGAGGGGAGGGGAATGGGAAAAAAAGAAGCAACAAGGTATATATCATGTACAGGTACAAATCCCCAATGATGAATGTTATCAATATGTACATCGAAAATGTACCATTAAAATAAAATTTTTAAAAAATTGTATTCATTTATTGTGTGCAACATGATACTTGAAAATGTTTGTTCAATTCTTCAATCTCTTACTAAGTATATTGTAAAAAGGATTTTGCTTTTTTAGAATAAAGTGATAAAGCAATTATAGCAAAACTTTAAAAAAAAAAAGAAAAAGAATTTTAAAATAAAATGCATCGAAAGCAGTAAGTCACAAACTTAACACAGCAAATCAAATCAGTGAAGGAGGAAGCAAACTTACTAAACATTTCCAGAAATGAGACTAATAAAAAGATGAGAGCAGTAACAGAGATGGATAATAGATATCCAAGCTACAAATTGATGGTGCTGCAGATGAAAGAGCAGGATAGATTAGCAATAATACCAAAATTTTAATGGGAGGGGGATCCTCAAATCTAGAAAAATACCTCCAATTCTGACTTTGTTACCCCTGAATTCTTCTAAAAAGAACATACTTTTAAAAAGAAAGGAAGCCCAAGGAAGACAGAACAGAGCCCAGAGCAGTGGAAGTGATTCAGCAGAGCCCAGCTGGGGCCCAGAGGCCAGAATCAAGGTCCTTTCTATCACCCCTGTGGTGTTGGCCTCTCCCATGTGTTGCCTGGTGTAGCTACTAAGCAAGACAATGCTGACACTCTGCCTGACCCACCCTCACCACCCATTTTTGCCTCTAGGCTCAAACCAGCCTCTTTAAAAGTGAGGTACGCAGCATGACCCATGAGGAGGTCCACTCCCAAAGACCTTCTTGAGTTTTCTAATTCTTATAAGTAGAGGTCTGAGGAACAAGTATGGGAATGACTTAAAGGTGTGGGATAATAGAGCAAGAAAC
>PVJO010019105.1:0-35082 GCA_004026905.1 Hystrix cristata | reverse complement strand
CTTCCTGGGCTGGTCCTTGCTCCGCCTCCTGGCTGGGGACCCTGTGCCCCTGAAGGCTGGTGGCACTTGCATACTTCTGGCCTCACGAGGTCCTGTTGTGTCTCTGCCAGGGGCAGCCTTCCTCCTTTCTCCGGCCTCTTTCCCCGGTGTGCTTATGCCAGGAACGTTACTTTTTGGGAGCGTGTTTGTAGCAAGTGGGAGCTGTGGGTAAATAGCTTTGTTGGCCACTTTTGCTTTTCTTGCTTGCATTGTATACTTTAATGTGCTTTTGCTTTTCTTGCTTTATTTTTTTGGATAATGGCAAAATCACTGCTTGTGGGCACCAGCACAGATAATACAAAAAAGCTCTTTCAAAAGAGCTTTATCTGAGCACAAAGTACTTGGAATTGAAGACCCCCAGAGATTTGCCTCTATCGCTCATCTTTCCTCTCTCCTCTCCCTCTTTTTTCTGTCCCCTTTCTTTACACCCTCTCCCTCTCTGTCCTCTTTCTCTTTTCTTCATTCAAACTTGCAGTAGAACCAGAGTGAGCTGCATATTGCCCTATTTTCGGCTGATTTGCATGTTAGAGAGAGCAGAGTAATTGGTGTTTAACCAGAACAAAAGAAGATCTGTTTTCTAAAAGAAAAAGAATTTTTGAAGTAGACCCTATTGCGTGGACTGCCTTTGTCTCTCCTCTTATTAGGAATTGAATAGGTTGGCCCCATAATGAGAATGGGGGAGATACTACTGTGCTTGGGATGCTGTTTGAACTAATTGGTTTGAATATTATATTTGGTGTGCATCTGAGGGATGTTGGCAAAACACCTCCTTGGGACCTAGGCGTTCTGTCCCTCTGCCCGCCGTCATCAGGAGCATGGGCCCATCAGGCAGGGGCCACGGGGAAACTGTTTATTTCCTAGTTGGGTATACTGAGGGCCCACCCTGAGATTGCCCTTGTGCTCCGGTCATCAGGTTGGTCTGCTGCTCCAAAGGAGGCCTTGGGTGCTGTCCTAGGAAGACTCAGAGGGCAAAGTTCAGTAGAAATGTTGGTGGTTGATCATGATTTGACTTCTGGTGAAGATATGTGTAGTCATGGATTCGTGGCATTTTAGCGAGGATGTGAAGTTGAACATTATTTTCCTCTTGGACAGAGTGAGAAGGTCTAAATCTGGACCACCATTGGGATGGTGCCTGTTGAAAATGTCTCAATTGCCTATTCTTCATTTATAGATCATGCCTTTGACTCCACTTGTATCAGCTCTCCCACTTATGTTCCTTCCTTCTGGTGTTTTCCAGCCTCTGATGTGTGTGATGAAGTTTTGTGAAACTTAAGTGAAGTTTTGAAGACTTTTAGGAAAGTTTTGAGGACCACAGATCTACTGTTTACAAATTAGAAAGGAAAATACTGCTATATAAACTTTGAAAACTATGAGGAAAATGAGTTGGCATCACCCTATGAACAACAACTGTTTTTAATTTTAGTATATTGCCCAGTTTTTTGCCATTATAATTCTTGCTTACACACACACACACATTTTGAAATGATCCTGCAAGACATCGATTACTTAGGGGATTGTGTCTAAGCAAATATTTACTTACTAACACCAGTTTTTGAGTTCTGTGACCTTGATTCCTTTTTCTGAAGGCACTCAAAGTTCATTATCTTGCCCAATCTAATCCCAGAGATAAGAAAGAGATGTAGTGTGGTAGTATGTCAGGTGGTTGAAGTCAATTTTACTGTCTCTGCATGTTTGTTACTTTTCTGACCCACTTCAGATAGGGAAGTGGCGCCTAGCTTAGAAGGCAGGAGTAAGCCAGGTGCAGCCACAGCTTTATCTACCACCTCCCCTTTCTTTCAACGTTGGATTTGAAAGCAGTTTAAAATTTACATGAATGCCTTTAAGCATAATGCCCCCATATATTTCACTCACTGTATCCCTAAGAATGGGGCTAGTCCCTTAACTAGCAACAGAACAAACTTCAGAAATTTAACATTGGCAGCAGTCTGTTTGGGTTGTTTGTTACCTGTATTCCAGTTTTCACAATTGATCCAATTTGACAAGATGTCTTTTATGGGACTCCCCTCCAGTATAGGATATAATGGTAGCTCAGGTATGACATATAGGTTTTATTTTTTAATATCTCTTTAGTCTGCTTTAATCTGGACTGTTTCTACAACCTTTCTTTGTCTTTGTGATATTGCTAGGTATAAAGAACGCATACCCCCTTTCTCCCTTTTTCCCATTAGAATGTTCTTGTCTAATATTGCCTCAGGATTAGATTCAAGTTGTACATTCCTAACCAGAAAACAACGTAAGTGTTTTTATGTCCTTCTCAGGCATATCCCATCTGGAGGTACTTGATGTCTGTCTGCCTCCGTGTGTGTGTGTGTGTGTGTGTGTGTGTGTGTGTGTGTGTGTGTGTGTGTTGGGGGAGGTACTGGGGATTGAACCCAGGCCCTTTACACTGAGCTACATCTCTAGCAGTATCCCCTGAACACTTTTAAATTTGGAGACAGGGTCTTGCTGAGTTGCCCAAGTCAGGCTCAAACCCGTCTGCCTCTCTCTGATCACTGGGTTAAGGTGCTTGTTGATTTCTCCACTGTATGGTTATTACATTTTCTTTTGCAGCTAATAAGCAGTCTTTGGGGAGACACTGTAAGATCACGCTCCTCATCAAAATTTCCACTGTTGTTAGCAGTCACAGATGATTCTTGCTGGATCTCGTCTTTACTATGGTGGTTTCCAAATGATTTTCCAACTCCTGCCCTCCCTCATGTTTCCTGGTTGGTAATTGGCATTATTCTGCAAGCAAGAGCCCTTCCTTTTTCCCTGTTAATTTTAAGTTCTCCTTATCGTAGATATGGACGTGCAGAGTCTTATTTTTATTTCAAGCGCTTATCACCGTGACTATAGTTAATAATTTTGGTGCTCAAATTGTTCCTCGCTGGGCTAGGGGGAGGCCTTTCTAATTCCCCCCAACATTTTTAAAGGGCTGCTTTACTTCCGGCATAACAGGATGTTTCAAGCTCATCTTGTTCTACCCTCCCTCAGACCTGGAGTTACTCATTTCCCCAAGAAGCTGGTTTCTTTTACTGGATGATAGATATAGAGGGCAAGAGAGGATCATTACTAGAGCCTCTTGGTGAGTTACTGGCGTGTCTTTGCCCTCGGGCCATTTCAGAGTGTGACCATGGGCTGGGAATGGAGCTCAGTGGTAGGACCTTTGCTTTGTATGTGTGAGGCCCCCCAGACCATGTACACGTGCACACATGCACGCACATGTCCATACATACATGTGGACATATCCGTGCATAAAACACAGATGTATTTTAGAAATCATGAGTTCATACCATCCCTTCAGCTTTCATTCTGCACAGTGCCCTTTCCTGTCTCCCGTTCTGTGTATGAGTGTTCCTTCTTTGGTAGTGAGAACCTTGCTTCCCTCGGAGCAGTTTACTAGTTTGCGTAATCCTGTAACACATCCAAAGTAGAGCCAGTGTGCTGGTCCGGGCCACCGGGAAAGACTAGCCATTACAGGGATACAGGGCTTGTGTGGAGTCTGTGCCCCACCCACCCTGCCTCCACCCACTCAGCTAGACACAGGGTTTGAGTCAGGAACTCCAGGATCTTCCCTCCCCAGCCACCCTTCACTGTGGCATGGGCCACCTTCAGGGCTGGGGGAGCAGGCTCCCTCTCCCTTTCCCATCTTTGTTAATGTATTCTTATTTAATATGTGGGACATGAACACCTGTTGAAAAAATTTACCAGGAGAAGTGCCGTTGCTTCTGTCCTGCGTCCCTCCTGTGCCGCTCCCCACCCCTCAGAGAGGTGATCTAGTTTGGTGTCTTCTGGTTTATCTTTCTTGCATTTCTTTTTGTAATGATAAACAGACACATGTCTTTTATGCAGAAGGTAGCATCTTACTATTTCTAAGATTAGCTAAAGTTTGTACTCTACTCAAGTTTCCTCTCATTTTCTTTACTGTCTTCTTTCTGTTGTGGGATTCCGTCCAGGGCACAGGTTACACTGAGTAGCTGTGTCTGTGGGCTTCCTGGGGTGAGATAGTTGCATCTTTTTTGTTTTGTTTTGTTTTTGTTTTTGTTTGAGACAAGGTTTTGCTCTGTATCCCAGGTTAGCCTCAGACTCATGATCTTCCTGCACCCGTGCTAGGATTACAGGCATCTCCTTCACCCCTGTATCTGGCTGCATCTTATTGTTGGAAATAGATAAATAGATGGTGGGTGGAGAGGGAGGAGAAAAAAGAAGGTAAAAGGTGAGCGATGAAAAATATTAGGTCTGTATCTCCCATTATTTTTTTGGTCAACTTTGCAATTTTTTACCTAAAGTGACAAGTATTATTATTAATATATTATTTATTTCTTTATTCGCCATACTGGGCATCAAACACAGGGCACTCTACCACTGAGCTACATCCTAGCTCTTTTTATTTTTCCTTTTTTAACATAGTCTTGCTAAGTTGCACAGGCTGGCCTCAAACTTTTTCAATCCTCCTGCCTCACTCAGCCTCCTGAGTAGCTGGGATTAACAGGTGTGTGCCACCACTTCTGGCCCTAAGAACATTTTAAAAGAAAAGTTCACATCGCTACTACAAATGAGAAATCACCACCACTTGTCTACTTGTATTTCTTGAGAGTTGCATAAAAATTGCAACCTTTTGAAATTTAAAACATTTAACTGTGAAGTAATACCTTTTAATATTCATTCTTTTTTTTTTTAAGTGGTGCTGGGGATGGAAGCCAGGGCCTCACACATGCTAGGCGAGTGTTCTACCTACCTAGCCCTTCAATATTCTTTTTTTTTTTTTTTTTTGTACTGGGGCTCGAACTCAGGGCCTTGTACTTGCAAGGCAAGCACTCTAGCCACTCAGCTAAATCCCCAGCCCTCAATATTTATTCTTAATGGAGTTGAACATGTAAATGAAGATACATATTTTGAGAGATCTGGTTATTTCTTAACGAACATGTAAACCCCTGTATTCATTGATCTGACCCATTGATCTGATGTGTGCAGTAACAGGGCTGGGCCTCTCAGGGGATCTGAGAAGGAGCTGTGTCTTACAGAGGAATGAAACAAAAATTATGAATAGCTGTTGTCCCAGCTGGATGCGTGAAATGCTTTCAAGATCAAGAAATGTTCTTTTGTTGTTGTTTAAGTCTCTAATAGGGCATTTTACAAAGTGTCCTATTGATAAAAAAAAAATTAAACAATATGAAGAGTGGTGCCAGATGTCTGCTTGTGCAGGCACCTTAAATTGATTTGGGTTATTTGTAAGATAATGCCTTAAAGACCAGGCCACACCTTAGCCGTTTCAGACACACCATTTATGCTGCTGCCGTGGATGCCACGCGGAAGATGTGCCACCACCTTCCTGCGGCTGACTTCTTCGCCCTTCCTGCTTGTTCTTACGTGGTCGTGGGTAATAAGGCTGTGGCGTGCCCTGGACTACTGTTCTAAAAAGAGAAGTGAGAGCTAACTAAGTATCCTACAGTGTATCATCTTAACAGGATTTGAATTATGAGACCTGTATTCCGAAGTAGCTCTTTAAAAATGATCTTCACCGTTGTTTTAAATAATGAACACATCATCATAGTGGGACTTTCCAAATACGAACAAAGAAAAGGGACACGTCTGTCCGCCATCCTCCAACACCTGTTCCGGGTGTCCAAGTCCTGCATGTGGGCGGCGGTGTACGGCAGAGCTGGCCTCTTCTGTCTTGCTTCCCCATTCGGTGTGGCGACCCATGGCTCTTTTGCTGGGGTTGTTCTGAATTCAGGATGGTGACAAGATATATGTGAGATTGCTTCTCGGACTTTCTATCCACAGCACCCCCTGGAAGCAGAGAGGTGGGATTTTGTTCTGGGCTTTCTGTCTTGGCAGCGTATGTTTGTCCACACTTTCCACACGGTTCCCACTCGATGGAGTTACCTGGAGTTCATGTTGTTATCAGTTCCTCCTCAAGCCATCGGAGTGATCCTTGAATCTTTTTTTCTAGGACGTTGGGTTTCCACTTATCTGCAAGTCCTCTGATGACATGCACTGACTGAACCAACACTTGTAGGCTGTGATCTTTACTAGGCCCAGGCTGGCGGTGAGGGTGCGGCAGTGAGCAAGCTAAGCGCACTCAGTTCCTGCCTTCCAGGAACTCCTGGTTCCCTTGCATGTGTGTGCACGGTTCGCTGTGCTTTGCCACATGCTCAGCCTTTTCTTGCCTACTCATGGATATACACATTGCAGAAGAAGGGAAAGAAGGGGGTACCACTGTAGGAAGAATGTAGAATCTGCTCTACCTTGCGAAATGCTGGGTTGTTTGCATGCTTTGGTACTTTGCTAGTGGTACAAGTCATGAGAGGTAGGCAAATAGTGACACGTGCCTGGATTGCTTCCTGGGTCAGGGGACACTGCTCAGACTCAGGAATGCCTATGTTTAGATCCCTTTTGTACCCAGAGAAGATGCTCTAAGGGGGAACAGTAGCATTCTTAAGTTGGTGGTCTTCTCCTCCCCAGGTCACAGCCCCTCTCAGTAGTCTAGCTTCCTAGCTTCCTGCTGCTCTTTGGATTAGAAAGATCTGGTGTCATTTGTGGGAACTCTCTGAGGCGCTGAGGTGCTGTCTGCAGCTTTCCATCTTGAATTGTGGACTGAAGAGCTTTATCTCTGGTTTAAAGGCTTCGAGCACTGGCTGGCACACAAGGAGGTATTTGGGGGCACAGAGAAGTCTTGAAGTTTCTGAATAAGAGCAATCTCAGGCTGACCCTCCCTCATGGTTCCTGGGTGACCAAACCTTTGCCTGGTCCCAGGGTCCAGGGCCTGGAATGAGGGGTCCAGGCTGCCACTTACGAGCATCTGTCTCTCTTACTATTGGAGTTCTCCTCTCCTCACCTGCCTCTCTCTTTTGGTGATCAGTGCTGACTCCTGACTCAGCTGTCTGGGGACTTGTGAGGGGTGTGGGAGTATGTGAGCCCCTGAGTTCACTGGAGGGTGGGGAACAGCCCTGGAGAACGGAAACTTGTGGGAAGAGCCTAGACACTCACAGACTCTCCATTTGGCCACAGTTGAGGAGTAACATTTAAATCTTTTTCTTAATTAACATTTATGAGTGATCCTGACAGTGATAAAAGAAATATGGGAAAGCTCTCAACATATGTGTGCGTTAAGTATACTGAGGGAGGAATAAAGTCGAGGAAAAATGAAATGCCGCAATTAGAAGGACGAGTCGTGTACATTTGTGTCTAGGGTGCCATGTAGTGAAGAAGGGCGCTGTAAACACTTAGCTAGATGAAGGGATCACCTTTTATCAGTTTTATTATAGTTCTCAACTTGCTTCACACGCATGCTTGTGTTCCTTCTGCCTGTCTGCTTACCATCAGGAACAACAAAAAGAAGTTAACACTGGTGAGCTTATCAAGCCAGATGAACTTCAGAGATTATTTTACATGAAGCCTTTTAAAGTCCATGTATACCTGAAAACCCAAAGGAAGTAGAAAGCCAAGAATTTAATTCTTAAATCCAAGAAGATTCTAGAATCTGGCTGTACCTAAATGTCTCTTTTCCTGCTCTTCCAGAAGAATTAAAGTGCATCTAGTGCCTCTACGAGATGTCAGCCCTGTGGATTTCTTGCTGCCTGATGCTGTGTGAATTATAAATGAACCAGATGGAACCACTTTATATTAAGTAACTTATGTGTTCCGATGATAGTTATTTAGGTTGTAATCTTCTCAAAATCTGTTTGTGTTTTCACCTGAGGTTGTTAATGGTCCGGTGCCTATTGTTAACACTGTCAGAGGCAGGAGAGTGCCTGCGTGTGTACATGTGTGAGTATGTGTGTGTGTGTGTACTCATAGGATATTACTGTGAACCGTATTTCATGGTCTGATAGCTTTTATTTTTTTGCCTTAGATTTCAGACACCATGCTCTGCAATAGCCATTATAGGGATCGTGTTTGTTTGTCCTAAGCAAATGCCAGTTTCCAGTTTGTGCAAAGAAGGACTATGTTTGGAAGCACACGGAGCTCTGGATGGAATCGCTGTTTGATGGGCCTTCAGGACTGCCCGTTCTTCAGGGTAGAGTCCAAATGCCTTAGCATTGCCTACAAAGTGTGTCATCACACAGTCCCCACCTCTCCCGCCCTGCTTTCTCCCCGTCTGCGCTCTAGTGGTCCTGCTTCTGCCGACTGTTGACGCCTCTGTGCTCTTGTTGTTGAGGCTCCAGGCCTGGGGCGCTCCCCTCCATCTCGCTTGCTCGGCTACGCACTACCTGGCCTGTGAGCCTTCCTGATCCCCTCTGTGCTCTCCTGGCCTGCTTTGCTCTGCTTCTCTCTGTCAGAGCCCACAGCACTTGCTAGACTCTGTTCGCCCACTCTCGTGGCAGCCAGGATCCCTGTAGCGAGCAGATCATTTGGAAAGGGGTAATTTAAAGGGTTGATTGTTCTCGTGGAGGTGTAGACAGAGGTGAAGATTCAGCAAGGAATGATGTACACCCGGCTAAGCAGTTATCACCAGTGGGTCTGCGGGGGCCTAGGAGGGAGCAGCTGTTGGAAGTGAGTGCCGGGGACCTGGGGAGATTCAGCAGTCAGAGACTGGGTGGGCCCTGCTCCCCAACTTCCCCTTCCTCCCACTTTCTCCTAATGCCGGCTTCCACTGGCCAGACCCACCGGAAGCTAGCGTGGGGATCCCCAGAGGCCAACTTTGTAGGTCAGTCTGGCAAAGTGCAGGGCAGTGAGGAGGAAAGAGGCAATGTCTAGAGGGTCCAGCAGAATAAGAGCACCCCTACACTGCCCTCTGTGGAAGAGGCATCTCAGTAGGACATCAGCCACGTCTGGCTCACTTTGTATTCCCTGGTTCCCTCCTGGGGGATGCTGGGATCCAGGCTTTGCCCTCTCCCTGGTCTCCATCAGTATCCCTGATGCCTCAAACCAGTGCACCATCTAGACCAAAATGGAGTGCTTGTGGAGCTTCACAGCCAGTCTCCAGCTGTCTGCCCCTTCCCGCCTGCGTGTGTCTGAGCCTTTTCTGTATCTCCACTCTGGATCCCGTGCGGAACCGGCCCAGTGCCTGATCCAGGGTTTGCGGTGGAGGAATGAATGACCGAGAGACCCACGAATGAAAAGACATGTTGTGTGAAGAAACTGCGAGCAAGTTAGGATGCAAGTGCATCTTCTCGCTCCCAGGATCCCTTGTAAACCCATATAATGCAGGAGGCGTTTGAATGAGTCCCGGGAAGGCGTAGGAGTTTCTCACCCAGCTTGTGTATTGTGCTGCAGGCACAGTGCCCACACATAGTAGGCACTCATCAAATCTCTGTTAAGAGAATGAATCTAGATGTTAAGTCTGAGATTTGCCAGGGCCGCCACCTCTTCTGGGGTGTAGAACACTTTGGTGTTTTTCTCACGTAGAGAAATCTGCGGCTGCCAGTCCAGGGTAGAGCCGTTGTCTCTCGCCTGCTGGCGATCCTTGGATGCCTGAAACAGTGGCTAGTCCTGAACCCCCTTATATATGTACTGTGTTTTTTCCTATCTATACATATCTGCAATAAAGCTTAATTTATAAATTAAGCATGGTAAAAAATTAATAACGAAGTGAAACAACTTTAATCATACTCTACAATAAAAGTTACTTACAACTTATGAATTGTTTATTTCTGGAATTTTCCATGTATTATTAGTATTATTGGTATATTTTGGTGCTGGGGATTGAACTCAGGGCCTTGTGCTTGTAAGGCAAGTGCTCTAGCCACTGAGCTAAATCTCCAGCCCCTCATGTATTTCTTTTTTTTTCCTCATGTATTATTTTTTACCGTGATTAACTGTGGGTAACTTAAACCATGGACACTGAAACCCAAATAAGGGAGGACTACTGTATTTGTTGTTTTCAGACAGTTTCTCTGTGTAGTTCAGGTTGGCCTTGCCAGGCAGTTCTCCTGCCTCAGCCTCAGGAGTGCTAGGATTACAGGCATGCACCACCTTGCCTGGCTGTATTCTTTTGATTTCTGGAGTTTAGAAGTCTGGACAGAGAATTCCGTTCCTGCTCATCTTAATTTTAGAGAAGAGGAGGGAGAAAACAGCACTTACAGACTTCGGTGGAAGAGAAGGGAAGCAGAGGAAGGGGAGTCCTCAGGTTGTGGGGAGTGTCACCTTGGCCACCTGGTACCGTGGTGCCTCTTCTGAGTCCACGTGGGTCTGTGATTCAAAGAGCGATGACAGAGGATAAAGAGTGGGGAATGAATGTCAGGGAATCTCTGGATGACTCTTCGCAAAGCTGATCCCGGCCTGGGTTCTCGGCTTGAGGGAGTTGTTTTCTCTGCTCAGGCGTCTGGGTCTCTTTCTGGACTGTGTGGATTTAACTTGGATAGAGTCCCCGAGGCCACCGTTTGCTCTGGCTGGTAGGGCTCCTCCCAGGCCCTGTCCTGGCTGCATCAGCCCTCCTGGACGCTCAGCAATTTCACAGGGTGGTGCTAAGGATCGGCTACGGAAAGCCGGAAATTAATAATGACTAGATTGGGTGAGGGTGACTTTTGCAATTTTGAGAGAAATGCTTAAAAATTAATTGGTTCTCTGCTCTGCAGCTTTATTCTGCTGAAGCCAAAAAGGAAAGTCAAGATGGAGAATTTCCCACTGTGATGCCTTTTATTTCTGGCAAGTTGAGTCATTTCATGATGATTTGAGTAACAACAGCCCACTGGCCCATCCTTCCCCAGACAGCTTCCGAAAATGTGCTGTCTTTGAGAAGGAAGCATTTCGTTCCTTTAATGTCCAGGCAGTGGCTCTCGTGTCTCTCAGACCATTACCGGGCCTTTGCTGGCCACGGTGGGGGTGGGGCTGGCCTCGGCATGGGGCTCCCTTTGAAGTCATCTGCGGGCCAGGTAGGGTTGGAGCAGGCATGGCTGGGCCCTTCGCTTTGGATGGAGGCCTGTGGGTGGATTTGATGATGAGCTCCAAAGTGCTGCTGGGTTTTCTTGGGGTCGTTAAGGACCTGTATATCCTGGAGGACCCTCGATCATATGGCTAATGAAAGGCTTGTGTACTGCTGCGTGGTTCAGTCAGGAACAGAGGAGACTGTCAGAGTATAAGGTACAACGTGGGCAGTCATTTCCTTCATTACACACTTAGGGAGTGGGTGGTGGTGAAGGCTAGTTCCAGTGATGTCATTTCACCTGTGGGGGGTATTTTGCTGAGTCAAAATATCTTTTTCTTACACAAGGTTTTATCTCCAGGCTTCCACTAGATTGAAGACTTGATGTGATTATTTCCCGCCCCCTTGGGTCTCAGGACAGTAAGAGTAATTTATGACCTGGTCCTGTTTCCTCCTTGACAATTGGTCCTGGATGGTGCTGGGGTTGGAGTAGAGACTTAATAAAGTCTCCTTTCCCACCTTGATGAATAGTAAGGGTTGGCATACTCGTTTTCTTTCTATAAAGGGGTCAGATATAGTAAGTATTTCAGACTTTGCAGGCCAAGTAGCAGTATTGAGGATATTATGTAGCTACATTGTAGTAAGAGAGAAAACAAACTTACACAGATTTTTTCACGGATGAAATTTGACATGTAATAATAATTGAGTACATTTTTTTGGTAATACGGATTTGCTACTAAGAAGAATGGATATTATTTTGGGGGAGATAACAGCTTGCCGAATTGGTGTTCAAAGCTGTTTTCTGTGATCAGATCAGTTACAGATGTTCATCTGAAAAAAATCATTCTTAGTTTGCAGGTCATCCAGAAACAGGCAGCAGACCGGATTTGGCCTGCAGGTCAGAGCTTGCCAGTCCTGGCTAGCAGCGTAGCGCTGGTGATCTCGGTTTGGGGTGCAAAGCCTCCTGCTGTGCACCGGCCCAGGATTCTGTGCTGGGCCTTGTTGGAGTGACAAGGAGGTGTTACGTGGGTGCCATAGTCCTGGAATTTTGTTTATTCAGTAAATAGTGGCAGAGATGCTGGGCAGCGTGATACAGAAGTGAACAAGAGGGTCAAGGTCAGTGCCCCGGGAGAGCGCACATTCTGGCTGGAGAGATACGTAAATATAAAATGCCATCTCAGGTGGTGGTGAGTGCGGTTGAAAAGGTGAGGCGGGAGCAGATGAGTGATGCCAGGAGAGGTGTTTAAGGAACAGGCACCTCGAGGAAGATGTGGGGGCTTGAGTGTGGCCCCAAAAGTTCATGCTGGAAATGGATCCATATGGCATTTGGGCGTGGGGCCTTTGTGGGGGAATGAGGATTAGAGGAGGCCACAAGGCGGGAGTCCTCACAAGAGCATTCGTGGCTTTGTAGGAAGAGGAAGAAAGCGTGAGGCAAGCACATGTGCTTTGTGATGCCCTCTGCCATGTTTGATGCAGCAGGAAGGCTCTTACCAGAGGGCGGCACCACGTTCTCCAGCTTGGCAGCCTCCAGAACTAGGAGCCAGATAAACTTCTCTTTTTATACATGACTGGATCTCAGAAACCTGGCAAAGGTGGAGATGACATTTGGATAGAGGCCTGAATTAAGGAAGGGAGCGTACCACCAAAGCTTTGAGTGGGGCAACAGCGAACGGGTGTCTTCACACAGGCGCACAGGCTTGGGGATGCGAATGATCAGGGAGACAGCCGCAGGAGCAGTGAGGGTGTGGTGGGGAAGGCGGGATGGCGCAGGGTGGAGATGAGTGTACGAGGGAGGGCGGGCAGGGGCCGGCTGTGAGGCACCTTGAGGCGCATGCAGAAGTGCCTGTGCCGGGGTATGGTCGGAAGGCTCACAGTCAGGGAGTGATGTAATGTGATTAACTGTTGAAGAAGCTCACTGCAGCTGCTGGGCAGAGAGCAGACTGGAGAAGTCAAGAGTGGAAGTGGTTTTATGGGACCACAAAACCGAGTGTTGAAAATAAGAGATAGTCAGAAAAATGTGGCATCTGTGGTCAGCGTGTATTTCAGTTTGGATCGTACCAAAGTCAGGATCCTTTTGGTTTCAAATGACCCAACTCAGAGGAGCTCAAAGGGGAATATATTGACCCATGTAGCTGTTATGTCCAAAGGTTTTCTTGGCTTGGTTGTAGCTGGTTCCAGGGGTTCAAATGATATCATCATGACTCTGTCTGTTCCTCATCTCTTGTCCCGTCTCCTCTCTATGGGTTGGCCTCTTTCCTTCCTTTTACAGGTAAATGTTTTCCGTGTTGGAGAAGATGAGGATGGTCCTCAGGATCCCAGATGCACATCCGAGCCTGTTTTCTTTCTGCATCTGTATGTCACTTCCAAGGAAGGCCACTGATGGGCCCTGTGGAAGTCGCAGCCCCAGCCATCGGATCATCTGTCCATTGGCAGCCCTGTTAAAACTGCACCGGTCCCCCAAGGCAGCGGTGCCGAGCAGACAGAACAGTGCCCAAGGTTCTGTCTTTGTTGATCTCTTTCATTTTTCTCCTCCTCCACTTGGAGCCTTCCATTTGGGGAGCTTGCCAACACTCAGGTGGAACCATGTCTTCGCCCTCAACACACGGGCATTTAGAAGTCCAGTCACATGCCAAGTTCTGCGGAACCCTCTTCAGCCCGCATGATGCTTTTGCTTTGAGGGCTGGGCCAAACCCCTCCTGGCCTTGTGGTGCTGTTTTAAAAAGCAGTGGGGCAAGCAGGGCCTGGCCGGGTTCATAACTTGCTCTGTGACCTTCTTTAGGCCACTTGCCCTTTCTGCGACTTAGATCTTCACTTTGCTGGGTACATGGACTAAGATATCCACTGGTGCAAAGTATCATTTATTTGATAGCTGCTAATGGGTCCTTTTAAAAATCCTTCACTCAGAAAACAGAGAGTGGGAGCAAGAAAGATTTTGTTTTAATCGAGACCTTACTCCCTGTGCACAGCAGCTCTCTTTGCTTTGTGTGACTTCTTTCTGGAGGATTGCATTTCTTCGTTTTTATCATTTTGGTCCTTTTATGCCCTGGTTAGGTCTTCAGCAAAAATCCTTGGGTGGGATGCTGGCCGGGCAGAAGAACCCCAGATTAAGACAAGTTGTGTTTTGTCTGACAGCTTCAGTGCCCTTAGCAATTTGACATAGGCATTATTTTAGATTTACAGGGAAGAAAGGACAACACGTTCCCTATTGATAAGATTTCTGCAAGACTCAAAAAAAAAAAAAAGGAGAAGAAAAGAAAGAAGAAGAAAACACAAAACTAAATGCATTACTGTGTAATGCCTTGGTTCCTCATTCCTTAATTAGGCCCGTGGTTTAGCAGGGTGCACCATCTCAATACACAGATGGTTCTTATGTAAAAAATTTTTTTCAAATGTTAATTTCTAGTGACTGATGTTCTCTGCCTAAATCATTTTCCATTGTTTGTATTTGATAAGAACTGTATTTGAACTGCTTCTTTATAAGTTGGAGTCTTTTGTAATGGGATTTAACTTAGTGGTTTTACAGGTGTATGAAAATGTTAAGCTGTGTATTGTACTTGAGAGTTTGAAAATTCTGAGTTGCAGCTAATTTAAGGAAAAAAAAAATTAAACCAGGTGATTAGCAGCTGCTTTCGGTTCTGAATGCTCTCGCTTAGGGGTTTTGTGTTTGCTTATTCGTGTGCAAATTGGTGTGGTTATTTTGGATGGGCTGAGACAAGCCAGCACCCTCACACCTCCTGGCCAGCTGCCCAGGCCCATTCAGGGGACCCTTCCCCAGTTCTCCATGCTGGTTCTTTCCTGGCTGGCTCTCGCCCTAATGATTCAGGCCTTTCTGAGTACACAAAGCACGCCTGGCCTCATTCCTCCTTGAGGACAGCCTTGTTCACCGCCACAAAGACCCCTCTTCGCCCGGTCAGCAGAGGAACTGCTGCTGGCTGGCCAAGAACCACAAGTTGTGGTGGCGGCTCCTACCCCCTCTTCTGAGTCCCGAAGCGCTGGTCTCACCAGTAACAGCCTCTGGATGGCTTTCAGCTCCAGGAGCCCCAAGGCCTGAGGAGCTGGCTCTGCCCTTGCTGGGGAAAAAGAGCTTTGGGAAGTGAGTGGCACGGAAGAAGAGGGGCTGCCTAGGGATTGTGGGCTTCTTGGCTGCATCCGGCTGCCCCCATCTCACTGGGGCAGCAGCAAGACTCACAGGCCCCCTGCAACTCCACCCCGGAGCTTGTACTTTCCTGGCTCTTCTGGGTCGTGCTTGCTCAGCCCTGGTCCCTGGCTTGCCAGGGCGAGGAGCGATTTGCACAGGCCGCTGGGGCTTACTTATTAACGATGACGCCAGTGGGAGCTGCGCCACCACCTCCCTCTCCAGGCCTTTGTGGCGGCATCCTATTCACTTAAAGGTGAAATCACAACCTGCCGGACTTGATTTTTCAGTCGAGGGGCTTTTGTGTATGTGTCTTTCATTCACAGAGATTGCATCTGTAAATGTGAAGGGAAAATGCTCAGGGGAGAAACGCTTGCTGTTCAGATTAATAAATTAATCTTTTTGCGTTTTTTGTTTTGTTTTGTTTTCGAAGTGAGCCAAAGGTGCTTTGCTGTTGCTCTGGACTGAGTTTTTGTTGGGCCTCCCCTTTGACCTTAGCGAACTGGATAACAGAGCCAGGATCCCTGCGGGTCCCCTTGGGGGTCAGCGGGTCACACTCTGGCTTCGTTCGGTGAGCCCAGAGGTGCCTTACGGTGCTGCTGCTTGGTGGACCCCTGGTGATGGGCGTGGCTGCAGAAGGGGACACAGAGCTCCTGTTACAGACCTTGGTCCCTGAAGAAAAGCATCAGTGAGGGCAGAAGCTGAGGACACAGGGAGGAAGAGAAAGATCTTTGTGGGTTTTTCTTTGTGTGTGGTTTTCTGAACAGCATTTCGTACCGGTCAAACCAGAATGACTCCTCCAGGTATTCTTCTCCAGGCCGGTCGTCCCGCTCAGGGGCCCTTCTTGGGCTTTCCAAGGACTGCCGCAGTAGCTGAGGCTCAGGGTTGGCCGGGTTACACATTTACTGACTCCGGTCGGTAGCGGGAGCTTCGTCAATTGTTGTCCTTGTAGCTGAGGCTGCAGCCATCGAACAAGGAGCTGCTCATCAGCTTAGGCACGTAGCGGGCCAGTGGTCAGCTGGGGAAGTCATCAGCTAAGTACAGCAAGCTTTTGGGGAGATGAGAGTGAAGAGGGTGGCGTATTAGGAAGATGGAAATGGGACATGGGGTCCTGATCACTCGAGGCTGCCGGGGAGTTTGGAGATTCCTTAGCTCAAAGTCCTTGTTGTGCAGACTAGCGGGCCCAGAGAGGTTAGAGGGCGAAAGGTCACACAGCCATTGAAGCGCGAGGCTCGAGGAAAATTATCTCAGGACAAATCAAAGAGTGCTGATCATCACAGCCCTCTAGCAGTAACATAGAAATTACTGTACCTTAAGTGAAGAACGTGTCGAGAGAAAAATGTACACACCGGGCATGGTAGTGCACACCTGTAATCCCAGCACTCGGAGGAGGCGAGAGGATCGCCAAGAGTTCAAGGCCGGGCTGAACAGTGTGGTGAGATCATGTCTCAAACAACAAAACAAAATAAAAACAATAAGAAAATATGCTCAACAGGGATGTAGGTAAAATCGAGGTTGATTCCTTGCTAGGGTCCTTTAGGGGTGTTTCTAAGAGAGAGATTCGTTTTGGAGGGCGACTGTATCCACCCACAGAGTCTCCGTGGGGTGGCGCTTCCGATGGGGTTAAAGGGCTTCTGCTTTCCCAGCAGGGACTGCTCTGCATTTTTCCAGGCATTCCTGGAGGAATGTTGTATACCTTATTCCCTCCCCCTCCAGTTGCTCGGCCCATTGGATCCCACTGCGTGGTGTAGGGCAGCAGGGAAAACCTTGCCAGCCAGTCAAAAGCGATTTGGGTCCCCACTGTGGTACACTTTGTTCTGGGTATTTTAATCTTTTTAGGAATCCAACTGCAAGGAGGACACAAAAGGCTAATAGTTAAGCACAGGGGCTTTGAAAACCAAGGGCTCCCAGCTTCAGGGATGTGCCTGCTTCAGCCTCAGTTTCTTCATCTGTAAAATGAACTCCTCCAAAATTGTGTGAGTTCTCAAGCCTCAGTTTCTTCATCTGTAAAATGGACTCCTCCAAAGTTGTGTGAGTGAGTTCTCAAGGAAAGCTGGGAGTGGCACTGTCCATAATGTTGCATGGCAGGGTGTGTGCCCAGTCATGGGTGGGGAATCGGACCTGCCATCCAGTGGCTGTGGTCAGCAGGCGACACCCAAGCCAGAGGGCCCTGGCCGCCGTATGTACACTGCTGCCTGCTCTGGGAAGTCCCTGATGTAGGGCCCTGAGCTGAGCACCGGCTCCGTTCTCGTCAGGCTTCACACCTTTGCCGCCTTCTGCAGTGAGTGTAGTTTTTAATTTCCGAATGAGTGTTCTGCTTACGCTCCCTGCCCCATGTGAGGTCGCTCAGCACCTTTATTTGTGATTTGCGGTATTCTGGGAAACTCCTTAGAGGCACCACAGCCCCTGGCTGCCCCCGACCGCTTGGGAGAGCCCCGCGGATGTCCGGGGCGCTGCACAGGGGAGCTGCTGCGGATGTTGTTTTCCAGAAAACCCTTGGCCTTGGAACTTGGTTAGGAGGAGGCCCCTGAGGCAAGGGACGAGGCCCCCAAGGTTGGACCTATGCTGTGTTGGGAGGGGGCTTTGCGCTTCTCCACGCTGGCAGGTCCAGTATTTGGGGAAGGAGCAGGGCTGCTGTCACATGTCCGCGTGTTTGTGCTTAGTTTGTACATCAGTGGAATTTCTGCGCTGCCTTGCAAAGGACCGTGGGTGTAAAAGTCGAAACTGTCGAATTTGGGCTTCACGGCGGGGAAAGACGGGGCCGAGCAGAAGTGGGTGGCTTGGGGACCAGAGAGCAGCAGCTGACCGGGGCGCCAATGCCACTTTCCAGCCACAGTGCGGACTGCCCTTGTGCCCCAGTGCTTTCCTGGCCCTGAGGGCCCCAAGATCCCAGCTCCTTAGGACTGGTAGAGGTAGAGAAAATGTTAGAACCAGCATTGACACTCCAGGAGTGAATCTTCTCCAGTTTCTTAGTTCTGTTAAAATTTTTAAAATACCTTCTTGCTTCTATAGAAGAAAAATTTTAGGAAATGGGAGAAGTGAATTTTGATCGATAGTAAAAGTTAATTTAAGACAGAACCAGAGGCCGAGACAAGCGTCTTTTCCTTTCCCCGTTTGGTGATATAATTGACCATCGCACCTCCATCCAGTTTAATATTCATCAGCAGAGACTAATTGCAGGTTGTGTGGGTGCCGTACAGGCAAGCAGTGGATGCAGAGTTCTGGGTGATCTGTCTCATCTTGACAATTCTAACTTGTCCATAAAATTTGCCACGGATTGTACCTAGGGGGAGATTAACTCAGAGTGTGGGGGAAGTCTGGAGCGAGTGTCTGCCATCTGTCTGGTCCCCTTGCAGAGAGATCCAAGCCCAACCTAATGGTGTATGTTGTGAACCACGGTGGATATACTTTCTGAACCCCACATTCAGACGTTCCTTTTTATTTTTGCAGTACTGGGGATTCTTCCCAGGGCCTCCAGCAGGCTGGGCAAGCAGTTTACCACGGAGCTACACCCCCAACTGAACCCTATATTCAAATTCATGGCCTAACATAAGATCTTTTTCCTGGGTTAATT
Source organism: Hystrix cristata (assembly GCA_004026905.1). Classification (NCBI taxonomy): domain Eukaryota; kingdom Metazoa; phylum Chordata; class Mammalia; order Rodentia; family Hystricidae; genus Hystrix; species Hystrix cristata. The sequence goes on along the minus strand of PVJO010019105.1, from coordinate 16,524 downwards.
TGTATATGCACATGGTCAGCCTTCCAAAGGTAGAACAGTGAAATTCCATTTTCTTGTACATTTCGTGAAGTGTCTTTGGCAAGAAGTTTTGTAAGACCGAGTCGTCCTGCATCAGCCTGAATTTCTCTCTCTCTGGCTTTGAGATAATTGGCTATCAGGAAAGGGGTCTACTTTAGCAGCCTGCAATCTTGACTTTTAACTCTGCCCGAGTCAGAACTGTGGGGTTGGCCCAGGGAACTACATAGAAGCAGGATCTTTGGAAACAAAATTAAGCTACCTTCCACTTGTCGGAGAATATGGACACCAAGCTGCAGCTTGTAGAAGCAGAGCTGGGCTCTGACATTTAAATTAATGTAAATTTCCATTTGGGGGAACAGCAGATTTCATTCCCTCAGCTTGAGTCCTGTGCCATTCCTGCCATGAACCCCCCTGGATGAACTGCAAAGGGAGCAGGTGGCATCACTTGTCTGTAGGCACCATGCCCACCGTGGCAATTAATATCTGACCCAGTTCTGTTTGCCCAGTGAGTTTATGGCTTGCTAAGTGGCTGCTGTAATGATCCATTGACTGTTGTAGCTACGTTTCCTGAGAGTTTTATTTTATAGTTCTGAAGTTTTAGTCCATAAATCTTTTGAACTTGAGGTTTTGAGTTGGAGGAGGCGTGTACTTCTAAGGGGGGAAGAAGTGCCAATTTTGTTTTTCCTGTGTGTTCACTGTGCCTTCTCCCTACTTTTCTTTTTTTTAATCTGCCACCCCTCAGATATTTCTTGCTTGACACTAATCTATACAATGCATTCGTCTTCATGTAATACCACTCACAATATATTTGTATTTCAAAAGTTTTGAGAGTACAGTGTTCAATCCAAGCATGTGAATTACAACTGTAAAGCTTCCATTTAAAAATGAAAGCAAGCCGGGCATAGTAGCGCACGCCTGTAATCCCAGAACTTTGAGCAGTGAGACAGGAGGATCGTTAAGTACGAATCCCACCTGGACGAAAAATTAAAAAAAGGAAGAAAGAAAAGGGCTGATGTTGTAGCTCTATGCAGAGGCCCTGGGTTCAATCCCCAGTACCACAAAAACAAACCAACAGGAAGCCCAGAAAGTTGCTGTATTGCTGGTGAGAGTGTAAAATGGTACAACCATGGTGGAAAATAGTTTGGTGGTCCCTCAGAAAGTGGCACATAGATGGTGTAGGATCCAGCAATTCCGCTTCTGGTTATATGCACAAAATATTTGAAGGCAGGGACTTGACTAGCTATCTCTCTCCCAGTGCTCTTTGCAGCAGCATCCTTTGTAGCCAAAAAATAGAAGCCACTTACATGTCCACTAATAGGAGGATGGATAAACAAAATGTGGCTTGTACATCTACAAGGGACTGTTATTTGGCTATAGAAAGGAAGGAAAATTCAAACACAGGCTACAACATAGGTGAATCTTGAAGACGTTATGTTAAGTATCATAAACCCGCTGCAAAAGGAGACGTATGCTGGGATTCTTCTTACGAGGTTTCTGGAGAAGTCAAATCTATAGAGACAGAAAGTGGAATTGAGGCTTAATATGTATTTTGCCAAAATAAAAACATAGCCAGTGGAGGCTGAAGGGAGTCCTTAGGTGGGTCATTGCCTTGCTTGAGGCAGCAGGTGAGAGACTACCCTCCCTGTGTCGGGACTCTGCAGCGTGGCCCTGGCTGGGCTGTTTCGTGGAACCAGCCGAGGGGTCCCAGGCCCCAGCCGCCGCCTCCATGTGCTGACCTGCATTTCCTCCTAGGTGGGCATTTGGGGGGCAGACGCTGCTTCCACCTGAAACCTGTGTTCTTGGTTACTTTATGTGATAATTATTGTGTTCTATTTTAAGCCGCTTCTCTGCATTGGGTAACCGTCTGGGATTCTGTGAGACACAGTAAAAGAACAGAAAGACCTCATGTAGGTGGCAAGAGCCTGGAGGCTGGGCTGCCTGGTTTTGGAGACACAGTCCCCGCCTTGTGCAGCGGGAGACTAGATTCCCTTTGGGTGAAGGCTGAGAAAAGACGAGGCTTAAAATAAAAGAAAATACATATTTTCTCTTGCTTCAGAAACACAGCAGGTGGCCGAGGAACTCAATCTGTGGAAGGCATCAGCGCTTCCAGTGCAATCAAAGTTAAGTGCAGAAATTTAATTAAACGGCATCAAGGATGGCAGAAACTTTGTAAAGCTGCAGTGCATTGTCAAATTCAACAATTATTTCAAGGAACACAATCCACAGATGGCGTCTAATTGATAAATTAAGGTTCTGCTTCTCTAATGGGCTTGCATTTAAGCCCGATTTCCACCCATACAGTAACTGTCCCTTGCCTGAAGCCCCCTTTCTCCATTTGGCTTTTTCACCTCTGCAAGGAAAAGCCATGTTGCTCTCCCAAACAGCACCCTAAAAGTATTGTGTTGGGTCCGGAGGTTGGTGCGAAAGATCTCCGGCTCAGAGCCCGCTTTGACACAGCCCTGTCCTGAGAATTGAACATTGGGACTTCTCCAGCCTGTGTGTCCTTTCTTCTTTGCTAACCGGGCTATTGCTCAGATCTGCCTGGGCTATTTATTTATTCTTTTTTTTTTTCTTTTTCCTTTTTAGCATTGCTGGCTTTTATCCTCTATGGCACAGGATTTTTGCCCAAAATAAAAGTCTCGATTTATTTATTCTTTCTAAAAAAAAACCAACAAAACTCTGCTTTTCAGACCTTGCGGCACTTCCTGTCTGTTAGCAGCTGATACCAGCTAACTTACTTTTATTTCATAATATTTGCTGTCTCCAAAGATCTGGCCGTGTTCGGAGAAATGTATTCTGCATTGAGACTCAGAATATATTTGTTTCTGAGAATATAGTTTGTTTCTGAGTCTTGGATGTTTGCCAGAATTTTATTTTGTAGCTGAGAAGTTGTTGGGGGTCGGTGGTTTCTGTGTCTGGTGTTGGGGCAGGCTTCATGAAATCCTGTTCCGGGGGGTGGAGGAGAGGCCTTTGAACACGTCGGGTTCACCTCCTGTAAATGGCGATTTCGTGCATTCATTCTGCCCGCGTGTGTGTAGTAGCAGCTGCTAGTGCTTTTCTCAGTGCCAAGGGAGGGCTGGCAGAAGGAAGACCCTGCTCCTGGCCTGCATGGAGGCTGCAGGACGTGTGGGGGACAGGTACTGTGCTGGTGTCACAGTGGGTGCATCAGTACAGCTTGAGATGAGTGTTCTGGAGGAGGGAGAGGGTGACGTGAGAGCCCGGTGTGGTAGGTGAGAGTGTGTGTAGGGGACATCAGGAGGTGACAGCATTGGAGGAAGGACTGGGCATGAACAGAGGTGGGTCGGGAGGGAAGAGTGTGCGGAGAGTCCAGTACTGAAGAGCCAGGAGCAGGGCCTGAGGGAGTGAGGGGAGGCTGGCGATGGGCAAACAGGTGCTGTAGCGGCAGAAGCGCACATGCAGCAAGCACTTAGTGCCTTCCAGTGCTGTTCCCAGCTTCATACAGCCCAGCTTGTCAAACTGCTTATTTCTGGGTGTAGTTCACCATCCTCTTTTGGTGGGGGTGAGGGTACGCGAGCCCTTGCTAGGCAAGCAGTTTTTTGTACATTCCGAGGGGCTGAATCTTCCCAGTGACCTCACAGGTGAGCAGGGATGCAGACTGTGCAGCCTGTGTCCTGCAGCTCTGAGCTGACTGCATTGCTGGCCAGTGTCTTGACTGTAGTCCCGGAAGTGGAAGACCCAGCAAAGCTACACCTGGATTCCTACCTACAGAAACTCTCAGATAACAAAGGTCGTGTTTGTTTGTTTTGTGTATTGTACTAGAGATCGAGCCCAGGGCCTTTGCCCTGAGTTATACCTCCAGCCCTTTTATTATTATTATGACTATTATTGTTATTACTATTATTATTGTTTTAAATTTTGAGGTATTTGCTTGATAAATTGCCCAGACTGGGTGCAAACTTCCAGTGTTCCCACCTCAGCCTCTAAAATAGCTGGGATTACAGCCATGCACCATCACACCCGGCATTTTCATCTCTTGAAAGAAAGAACAAATAAGAAACCTCTCACTTTTATTTCTACACATGCACTAGTTAGTAGTGGAGAGGGGCACATTTCAAACAAAACCTTTGCCTGGGCAGCAGCCCAGAGTCGAGACTTAACCAAGTGACCTTGACCTTGTCGTTGGTCGATACTCAGTTTATCCGAGAAGAATGCAGAAGGGGTTGGGAGCAAAGGACCGGAACATATTTGTTTATTTGTTTGTTTATTTCTGAAGAATAATTATACGGATGCTGCCGCAGAAGCCTTCCTAATTGTCCTTTTTGTTTTTTTATTTATTTTCTCGCTGCGGTGTGGGTGGCTTCTGAAATCCGTAGAGTGGACAGAGGCGAGGCGCCTGTGCCCTGGCTGCCAGCGGATGTCGCTGATGGCTGTCGGCTGTTTATTTGCTTGTCTGCCATTACCAACACAGTGTCGTGCAGTGCGGAGGCCCAACAGTGCCTTATCCCTCTCCTCTTCCGTATCTAAATTTATCCAACTAGTCAATCAGACTTGGCAGCCATCAGGGCTGTGGCTGTCAGATTGAGTTTGCTTTGGATTCTCCGAACTGTTGGCTTGTTTTCCCAGCCGAAAGCGTATTCAAATAGTGATCTCCAAATTAGCCTCACATACACACACCCAGGTAGGGGCCGCCCAGGCTAAGAATGAGGCACCATCGTGGTGTAAAGTGTCATTTCCTTCTCCTCCTAGAGCCAAGACAGAGCTGTGCGAGGGTAGTGGTTTCACGCTTGGTGGACAAGATGCATGGGTGCATTTTCTGAATTGTGATTTCAAATTTAAAAAAAAAAGGCTTCAAGCTGTATGTGGAGAGACCAGTGAGAAAGTGGAGACTGCTGGGAAATCCTCTGTAGGTATCATGGATGGAGGCAGGGGATGGGTGGGTTTCGGACAGGCCTGTCACAACAGGCCCCTGTGATGTCCTCATCCTAGCAGGGGATGCAGAGGAGTGTTGGGCTTTGCAGGGGACTTGTTTCCATGGCTTGAAAATCTCTGTCCTCAGGCTGCCTTCGGTTTCTCCTGTCACCTAGGAGTGTGACCAAGCTCCTAGTCCCTCCCCCGAGTCTTGTTAAGAAGGACCTGTGAAAAGCAAAGGAGATGATTTTGAATCCCTGCCTGGAAAATATCCTGAGTTGTCCGGAGGGAAGCCTTTCTAGATACCGGCCCTGGGTGCTCATCTGCTGGGGACCTTCGCTCCAGAGGAGGATCCTGTCCTCCTTGGGGAGGCCTGTGTGCCCACAAGCCACCACATCCCGCCACGGGATGCCCCTACCAGCTGCACCCCATCCTGCAGGCCGGGGTGACTGCTGGAGTCTGCCTCAATTCCCCACTGATGACCAGCCACGGTTGGTTCTGTGGGGTTCCTGGGCCTTCGGGTTCAGAAGCGGGGAGTCAAAGGCAAATCACTAGCTTGGGCACCAGGAGCCCAGAAATATATAAGATGTAGACGCTGTCCGCAAGCTGCTCCAGAGCACAGAGAACCACTCATGCCGAAGAATGAACTAGATTGAAGAGTGGTTCTCAAATGGTGGCTCCAGACCCCTCGCTGTCCCTGACACACCCTTTCACGGGGGTCTGTAGTGGCCAAATTTGTTCTTGCCTGTGATAATTTTAAGACTTTGCCTTTTTTACTGTCATCCTTTTATGAATAGACAGTAAAGGTTTCCAGAGCTGTATGGCCAGCATTGATATCGTGGCTCTGATAACTGGTTTTGTGTGAGAGAGAGAGAGAGAGAGAGAGTGTATGTGTGTGCACGCGTGCATGTGCGCTGGGGATCACACTCCACACCTCACGTGTGCCAGGAAAGTACTTGACTACTGAACTATTTCTTCAGTCCCTGAGGGCTGATGGGATATAAGTATTCCTGTGTTTAAAAAGTAGCTCAATTTTAATTTTTTCACAGTAAATATTGATAGATAAAACACAAACGAAAGCTTGCTGGTGGTCCTTGTTTTGTTTTGTTTTGAGATTTCACGCCAAAAGTTTGAGAACCGCAGGAATACAGGTAGATGTATAAGTTTGAAGTTATATACTTGGTCCTAGGTAGTACAGGTCTAGGGGTAGGTAACAGGTACTAGTGGGTTAGCTGGAGAAGGGACTGTCAGGAAGGGTTGTCAAGAGGAGGAATTTTCTTACCTGGGTTTTGAAGGATGAATAGGAGTTTACTAGAGAGAGAAGGAGGAACCGTGATGTTTAGCACCACAGTGTGTTGTCAGTCTATGGGACAGAAATTGTTTCTCACTGGGCCCTACCATGGAGTCTTCTCTACCAGGGATTTCCAGATTGGGCTACATCTCAGTCTCTTGGTGAGGTTTATAGAAATAAGGATAAAACTAGTCCTCAGCACTACGTTTGAACCACTGATGGACTGGTAGCCCTGTTGCTTCTGCTGGGGATGCCTGGGCGCTCTTCGTATTATTTTGAGTTACTTTGCTGAGTGACAGCGCAGTTGCTCCCTGCAGCAGACCTGGATCACGCACCCTGTCCGCTGTGTTCAGGCCGCAGTGGGCGTCCCTGGAAGCGGCCACCCCGCCCCCTCCCTGAGGGATGAGAAGGCCGTCTGATGCCATGATGGTTCAGGTCTTGACCTCTCTGAGCCATGTGTCCGCTAGGAACGAAGCTAGCTGGACAGACCTGTGTAACAGACGCACTGAAATCGGCCAGGGAAAGGGCCCTCCTGCTGATAAGCAGTGTGTTCTGCTTTTGTTCTTAGGAAGCTTTCTCCGGGATGCACCTCCTCAGCGGCTGTGGGTTTTGCACAGAAAATACTGAAATGTTCATATTAAGAGTTAATAGCTAGCTGTGAATCAGTAAGGAATGGAAAAGAGAGCCCCAGCCTGCAGCTGTGGGCAGGTAATGGTCACATGGTACCTGTGAGTGGGCGTTACCATCCCATTTTATGGATGAAGAAACAGAGGTGCAGGGAGGATACTTTGGTTTGTCCAAGGCCACACAGAATCCAGATATCAGGCTTCATGCCTCCTGCTCCTTGACAGCAAGCATATCCTGTTTCCCTGTGAAGGAGAGGACCTCAGACTGCAGGGGTTCAGAGGAGCAAAGAGCCACAGTAACCCTTGCCCTCCCTTTCTTAACAAGAATAGAAGACAGAATAAAGGGCTGGAGAATAAAGCATTGTTAACCAGACTGGTAAATCAATAGACTAATTAAAAATCAAACACCTTAAAACACTGTTGCCGGGTTAATTGTAAACCAACATCGAAACGTTAAAACTTGCCCGGCCCATGGGTTTGAATTATTAACTGAGCAAGTTAATTTTGAGCCATCCGTTTGGGCAGCTGTGAAAGCCGCCGGGAGTAGAAGGATTGTTGTGTGCCCTTTCCTGCTCGGGCCTGCCTTGGCGCCGAGGCCTTGCTATCCATGCTGCTGTTTGCATTTTTAATCAAAATATCTTAAACATTAGGCAGACCTCACAAATTGAAGTAGACAGTAGAGAAGGACCATCTGAGTCAGTGAGGGGTTGGATTACGTGTCTTTCCTGATGGAAGAAATGTCACCCTGTTTTGCAGCATTGTGGGGGGAGGCTCTTTAAAATCTTTTGGTCTCCAGTGTTTGGCCCAGGCTGAGCCCCACCCGTTGCCTACTTCGCTCTTTGATGTTCCTTTCTGCCCAAGGAGGCCAAGGTTCTGGGGTTTGGGTCCTCAGGATGTAGCCCTGGGACATTTTCTTTGGGATGAGGTCTGTGGGGGATTAAGCGGTGCCTGGCTGACTCCACCATGTTTCTGTTGGGGTTGAAGTAGAGACCTTACTGGACCTGCTTGTGTGATTAGGCCCCCAGCAGCTGTATCGATGTAAATTTGGTGAGCCTCAGTTTCACCTGTCTGGGCTCATGGATCCCAGGGGAAGTCATGGACCCCTTACGCAGAGAGCTTACACAGTCACATGGACTCAGCACTGAGGCTTGGGATGGGCAGATCCCTTGGTGGTAGGCATGAGTGACCTCACCGGTGAAGTCACCAGACAGCCGGGATTTTAATGCTAATAGTACCTCAGCATGACTTATGTAGCATTTCACATTTCCCAGAGTTCTTTACAGGATGGTCTGACCTGATCCCCAAGAGACTCCTGCCAGGTCAGGTCTGTAGTTGCCCCTTTCTCCAGGACACGCGTGGGTAGGCTCGGTAACTTCCTGGAGTGTTGATGTTTTCCTGTTAATTTGCTAAATGGGCTTTAAAAATGGAGATAAATGTAAATTTCGGCTCCATAAAATAGTCACATTTCAAATGCTCATGACTCAAATTAATTAATTTAAAAAGAGCATAAAATACTGCTTCCGCCAGAGACTCGGCAAGTGTGTAATGTTTGTTCCGTTCAGACAGCTGATGGGGTAGCCTTACGAGATGGGCCTGTGATAAAAAGTGCTTGGACTCCAACTTGGACATTTACAGAAAGGAGAGACTGGGGTAGTTTGTTTATTTAGAACATTGATTACTGCTTCCTGCCCTTCTCCTCCCATTACAGAAACTTGGGAAAGTTTCAGGAAACCACCAGAACTAAATAAAAATTCCCTTAACCTTACCACTTACCATTTAGAGATAATCATCATTAACATTTTGGTGCATTTTCTTCCATTCTTTTTCCAGGGCAGGGAAAAGAAAGTGGGGGAAACGTACACACGCACACACGTTGTTTGCTAACTTGCTTTTGTAACTATGTCATGAATCCTTTCTCCACGTGTTATTTACTATTTTTTATGACATGGTTCTTATTGTCTACATGATATTGCAATTTAGGATTATACTTTATCTGACCAAAGCTTGTTAGTGTATAATCAACTTGTTAATGATTTTTTAATTATTATAAATAACATTGTGGAATACCCTTGCACATAACCCCCAAGCACATCTCTGGTCGCTTTCTTACAACATATACTTAGAAGTGGAACTTTGGAGTTAGAGGCTATGGGTATTTTAATGGAGATTTTACATATATATGTGTGTATGAAGTGTATATATGTAATAAAATTATATATCTTTTAAAATATCCATAATACATATTATCTTTTAAAAATATATTTGAGTTTTACATTGTTCCATAAAGATTAAGGGTTTATACCCTCACCAGAAGTTTGTGAGATTAATTTTATGGGGGGGGCTGTTGGGGATCGAACTTAGGGCCTTGTGCTTGCTAGGCAAGTGCTCTACCACTGAGCTAAATCCCCAGCCCAAGATTAATTTTAAAAAATTAGTGAGGGCTTACAAAAATGACACATAGGGCTGGGGGGTGGCTCAGTGATGGAGCACTTGGCTAGTATGTGGATTTGATTTGTAGCATGGCAAAGAAAAATTGTTTGTGGTAATTTTTTTTTTCATGGTATTGCGGATTGAACTCAGTGCCTTTGAGCTAGGCAATGTCTCTAGCTCTTTAATTTTTTATTTTGAGGCAGAGTCCCGCTAAGTCACTAATTTGGCCTAGCTGGGTTTGAACTTGCAGTCTTCCTGACTAGGCTAGGGGGTGCTGAGGTTAGAGGCGTGCACTACCACACCCAGCTATGGTAAACATTTTTATTTGTGCTAAAGGGCAAGGCTTAATTTTTTAAAGACTGGTGTTTCTTGGCTCAACTGAGGTTCACTTTCTTTCCAATACCTTCTTTCAGGGCAGCTTGGCAGGGCTTTCTCTTTAGGGCCTTTTGACCTACCTGCTTATCTTCAGCACACTGGCCCACCTGCCTGTGTGTCTTATTTGGTTAACGTTTATCGGAGTTTGAGGATGGAAATAGTTTTCCTCTGAATCAGAACTTTGAGTGGAACCATCCCAGGAAACCACCACCACGGGTATGGAAAAGGCAACGCGAGGAAGCTCTACCGCCTTCTACTCACATTTGAAAAGTGCCAAAAAGCATGAAAATTAAAATGAAACCGGCAATCTCACCACACAGAGATAATCATAGTCAACATATTGATATATATTTCCCTTTTTGGAGGAAAAAAGTGCATACCGTTAAACAACTTTAAAGACAAGCTGTGCTTATTTTCTGTTTATTTTATTATACAAGGAGGCAGTGAGTACTGTGTTATAAAATCTATAAAGGACACAGAAACCAACAGCACCACTCCTTTTCTGGAAGAAACTAGGAAGGAGTGTTGCTCACTACCCTCTGCCTCCCCATCCCCACCACCGTGAACCCCTTTCTTCAGAGGAAATGCCCAGCTCCAGGTCGATATGTGTCTCAGAGCGTGATTTGAAAGTTGCCTGTCAAGAAAGAGGACAGTTTTTTTTTTTTTCCTGCTGAGATGCATCAATTGTATTGATTGATTGATTGCAGAAATGAACTCAGAATTGTGAAAGTAAAGGGCACCAGGATTTAAAAATCACCCAATGTTAAGGCAGGTTCGGGACCTTGGGGATTATCTAGTTTCACTTTCTTATTTTACAGATGAGAAAACTGAGCCCAGGAAACATTGGTAAATTAGTAAGTGCCTGCCGCCCCAGTCAGCCAGTTAGAAACAAAACTCAACAGTGTCACTTTCTGGTTCATGTCTTTTTTTTTTTTGGTTCTGAGGATCAAACTCAGGGCCTTGTGCTTGCTCGGCAAGTGCTCTAACTGCTGAGCTAAACCCCCAGCCCCTGGTTGTGTCTTATTGTTTGTTTTTTTGTTTGTTTGTTTGTTTGTTTTTGTGGTGCCAGATCAAACTCAGGCCCTTGTGCTTGCAAGGCAAGCACTCTAATCACTGAGCTAAATCCCCAGCTCCTCTTATTGTTTGTTTTTAAGTGGAGATACTGATCTGTTTTGAAAAACAAGAACAAAAGCCATGTTTTGGTTGCCCACAGCCCAATGCACTCTCACAGGGTTTAAGCAGAAAGGAAGTTGTTGGAAGGCATTCCGGGAGAGACTGAGGTTGGGGGTTCTGGAAGGACACTCAGAGCCAGGCAGCACATCTGGGTCCTTAAGCAGCTGCTGGCTATGCAGTTGACAGGGAGCCCCTCCACATCAGGAAGGTGGCAGTACAGCTAGCTGTCAGGTTCAGAGCCACGGCCACCATGCTGTCCCAGTCAGGAAGGCCCCGATGCTGCCTGCCGCAGAATAGACTTTCCACAAGGAGTCATCGAAGACACTCTGGACACCTCCCTGGCCATGCCGCCAAAGGGGACAATTAAAGCACAGAATACACCACTTCCCCTTTCATACCAGCTGCAGGGCATTCTGAAACAGTAACTCTTAATTCTTCAGATTTTCTGTAACAGAAAGACACGTATAGGGAGGAGGTTGGAATGGGTAATGTCTATCCAGCAAAGGAGTAAAGGGACCACATGATAAGTAACCTGCTTGAGCTGTATGCTGTGGCCATGTAGACTAGCAGAGAAGCAAAGAACAGAGAGAGAAGTAGAGTGCTGTGCAAAATATAAAAGACAAAAAAATGAGCTAAATGCAGAAACGCATTGTCATAGGGTGGCAGCACTGCCTTACTGTTTTAGGATTACCATTTGCAGTACTGTTGCGTTTTTGCAACCATAGGCATAAGTGATGTGTGGTAATTTATTTATTTATTTTTTTTTTATGTGTGGTAATTTAGTACCCAGCCTAACTGAAATAAAATTCAGGTTCAGATTGAGTTTGAGAATCGAAGGCTTTTCATTCAGCCCTCAGACTGGTATCCTGATATTTGTCGCCACAGGAATCCTATAGTCCCTCTGGAATTTCAACATTTAAAGAAATGATTTTCCCTAATGGTGCAAGGAAACCACTTAGCATTTATTCTACACGCAGTTGACATTTGGGATGTACTTTAGGCTAGGTGGCAACCGGAATACAAGTCCTGCCTGCCGTTGACGTGATTATCTTGTTTTCCAGATCTGTAGCATCTCTAGTGGGATTTGAGAGTGCTCCTGAAGATTCCCCACACCGGGTGAACTTGATTCTTTGCTATTGCTTGTCATCGCCAGCCGAAGGCTGAACCTTTACACACAGCTGACTTTAGATTTGGCTGGGTTAATGTAGTAGCTTTGCTGATCTGTGAGGTTTGTTTACGAACATCCGGCCTAATTAAATTGAAATGAGACAGGCGAAGAAGGAAGAGAAAAATAGGTGGAGGGTCAGAGAGGGATAACATAAAGTAGAGCGATCAGCACATTTAAGTCCCTGGCAACAGGCGATTATCCTTCCTGGGCTGGAGCTGGTCAAGTAGGTCAGCAGCGCTTGCTGGGTAGCTGCGTGAGCAGCATTCTGCTGGGTGGCACAGACCAAGGAGCCAGGGAGAGGAAACCTAAGAAGGTGCAGGCGCAGCGCTCCATCTGCAGACTTTGCTTCTGTCCAGGTGGATAAGCCTGCTAGAGAATAATTTCTGAGCCTCGTGTCAAAATGGTGATGGATACAGGAGAAGATGCCAAATAGCATGGACTTCTGGGTAGCTGTGGTCGCCAGGGGTTCACGGGGTGGCAACAGGGACCGTTAAGCCAGGAAGGCCTTCTGGGAGTAGCTAAGGATGAGGAGGACTTGACAGTGGAACATTAGCAGATAATTAAGAATTCAGTAAGGACTTGGACAGTGTATGTTAGGCATGGCCAGTGAGAATAAGGACACAGAGGCCACTCGGAGTGACTGTGTTGGAGGCCGTCCTTGACATCCCCCAGCCTGGTGGGAATAGGGAGTGGTGTTGGGTGCAAACCAGAAATGTGGCCAGAGATGAGGGGTGGCCATGTGGCCATGCTCCCCTTCCCCTCCTGCTCTCCGGCGTGTGGCCCTGCCCCTGGAGGACCCATTTCCCACAGCACAAGCCCCAGAGCCACCTTTGCCAGTTCTGTTCTGGCTGCACAGAAGCAGCGGGCTGAGATAGCAGTCCTGCCTTTGAACTTGTGCTCACCTGCTTGCTTTAATTAGATGATATGTGGGCTCCCGTATCTTCCCCAGAGATTTCTCTCTTTAGGTGATTGGCTGTTGATATCGGTATGGGATTAGAGTTGTTTCTGACGGTTTCCCCTTCGGGCCCCGTTACAGGATGTTTGAGACAGAAAAAGCACATGCTGGAGCAAGTAATGGGCGAGTTGCTTGGCAAGTCCATGAGACTGCTACTGCCAGTGCCATTTCAGGTTTGCAAAGCACAGTTATCACGCATAATCTGATCTGGTCCTCAGAACTGACTATAGCATCCCCTGGGAATATTGCCCTGTTTCACAGATGAGGAAACCAAGGCTCGGAGAGATGCATTGTCTCCCTTAGGGCCAAAGAGCCAGTGGGCTGCAGAGCTGGGAGCCCGGTCTTGGCCCTAGTACAGTCATTGCTGTCTCCTCCAGGTGGAACCAGACTTGGTTTCCAGTAGGACTCATCACTGATTCGGTTCATCTCAGCAAGTGTGTTCTGGAACCCCTTGTGTCAGTCTCTGCTCCTGCTGCTGTTCTTCGTCCTCCTCCTCGTCCTCCTTTTTTGGCAGTACCAGGCTGGAACCCGGGGCCTTCGCACTGAGCTACATCCCCAGTTCTTTTTTTTGAGACAGGGTCTTACTAAGTTGCCCAGGCTGGGCTCTTAGCATGTAACGCTCCCACAGTGCTGGGATTATAGGAATGTGCCAACACACCATACTTATTAGCTTCTTCAACACAACACAATGCAACGCCACACACACTTTATCACTCTTTCCACCTTCCACAACTCGGATCCCTTTTGTCCTCAGCAGGGAACCCCAGAAGGGCGACAGGGTTACCATGGTTCAGGAGCAGGAGGTGAGACCTTGGCCTCTCTTGACTCTGTTGAGAGACTTTCCTGGGTGGATTCATTGGGAGTTTGTGATTTTTAAACTCCTGCTTAGCATTTTTATTCTGAGGCTCGTCCCTGGCTTCCTAACCCTCTTGAAGAGTTTCTGTTTATGACCAGATTGGCTAAATGTTAACGTCTTAGAAACGGCAGTCTTAATCTTTTGGGAAAACAGGGCCTCTCAACAGGGCTTTCCACACTCAAGAATTTCTGCCCTTTGCCTCGGGTCTTGGTGGCTGCTCACACCTGCAGGTGAATGAAACCCCACCCTCCGTCCAGCTCCTCTCACCCCAGACCCAGGCGAAGCAGGTACATGGACAGTCTGGCTGCCCTTTGACCCACACGTGCCTTTGTTAAGTCCCCGGGATAGAGTCTGAGAAGAAGGAATGAACCCAGTCTGACCTCAAGTATCAGGCTAATGATCTGTAACTCTGACTTGGAGCGGGGCCTCCCTGGCGTTTCCCTAGCTATGCCAGTGCCCTGTTACATCACCCTCTCCCATTGTGTCACCAAGGCCGCTGGCTACTCGGAATTCCATGCCCGTCAGGGAAAGGGCAGGGAGTCTGGGGCTGTGGCCGGGGGAGTGGGGCTCCAGAGCAGCTGAGTACAGCCGATGATGGTGGAGGGGCAACTGTACTTAGAGGGAGGGGCACCTGGCAGCTACTTGTCCTGTGAGGGTGGTGGTCATCTTTACCACAAGCACTTCAGATATATTTAACTGTAGATATGTCTCCAGGATTCTGCAAGTGGTACAATTTGGGAAGAAGTGGATTCATTACTTCTTTTGCTCTTCATCTTCTTAAAAAAAGGGGGGGGGGCTGGTTTTGATGAGTAGGGTTGGAAGAAGATAAATAGAACGAGAAAAAACTCTTGACCTATCACTGCACACCTCAGAGATGGAGACAGTGGGACTTTTCTTACTTTCTTGGTGTTTAACAGGTTCAGGGATGTTGGGGTGTCAGGTGTTGCGCGTGGATCCACTCGGAGGGGGGGTTCTGGAGTGGACCGGCCTCCCTGAGGATGGTTGCACTCTTTCCTACCTACATGGGCTCAGAGTGTCACCTGTGGTCAGTGGCTGGGCTCGTTTCGTCTGTCATATGTGCCCACAGTGAGCTGGTGGCCCGAAAGTCCTCTGATAGGGTCAGCCACCCGCCGTCTTGCTTTCGCCCGTTCACGTGTGTTCTCCAGGCCCACGGGAACTCATGGTTTTCCTCTTGATTTTGCCCCATCGGCACGCCTCGGATCCTTCAGAAACAAACCCTAATGCCCTCCTATGTGTGGCGCTGCTCTCCGTCACCCCACTTCGTTTGCTTCTGAGTCCCGAGTTTCAAGGGTGACATAGAAGCCGTCGCGCGTCTCTTCTACTGAGTCTGCTTTCCCTCAGCCCTTCCCTGTCTGGAAGTTCGGTTTTCCATCTCCTGAGCTGGGGAGATGTGATCTCTCTGGGAACTTTACAGAAGGGTGTCTTTATTCAATTTGACTGTTGCCATTATGTGGTGAAACATTCAATAAAAGTCGTGATTTATGAGACACATGTGGCTGTGGTTGTTTTTTCGTTTTCTTTCTCTCTCTCTCTCTCTTTTTTTTTTTTTTTTGCTTTGTCATCTATCAGAGAGAGAAAAGCCAGGCTTGATAATTTCTTGGCACATCCTGTGTTCGGTTAAGAATGTCAGCTGTCAGCCTGTCAGGAAGTTGTTCCTCAGATTGGCTTCTCCCTCCTGTACCTCTTGCCACAGTTCCCCTCCGTGAGCAGGCAGAGGCCGCGCTCCACTCTGCAGGCCGGTGATAAGGGCTGCGGGACGCTGTAGGGAGCGGCGTGTGGCTCCTGCCCCTCGGCCTCTGACTCTCTGTGGTCACGTGGCCAACACAGGTCAGCTCTGGACTGTGGAACTGGCAGAAGCGGGCAGGGGCCTTTCAGGGCTTTCCAGGGTTTTCTTTGTTCTTAAACTCAGCACTTCCCCAGTCCTCTTTGTTTTTTGGCCTGGCAGCTTTAGAAATCCTTTTTCTTTTCTTTCCCCTTTTCTTTTCTATAACTATGTACATGCTGGATAAAAGGCTGTGGAGTAGAGGGCCCAGTACGTTGGGTATTGGCTGCCGAAAATAGGCTAATTGGAGATGGAAGCAGGTTGTCACCAAGGTGCCCACTGGCGAGGGTGGGAGGAGGACGCACCCCAGCGAACGCAGGGTTGACTCTTCGCACCTCTCCCCTCCTCCTGCTCTGATTATTAGCTGTTGCTGAGACGCAGCCGAGGCTCCGTGGAGCCAGCCACAATAGCACTAAGCAAGTTGTGCCCTGCATCTTAAGCGCCTGGTTAAGGCCCTGCACAGCAGCCTCTGGAATGGGTCCATGCTGTGCCCCCAGAGTGTGCATGGAGAAGTCTTTAACCCGCGGTGGGTGGCCAGAGGGAAAGGGAAGGCAGGCCTGCTGAACGTGAGCTGAGCGTGCACCCTTCAGTTCAAAGCCAGGGCTTCCCAGCCCGGCCCTGCACGCTTTCGTTTGGCTGGAAGTGGTGCCCCTTGGCAGGGCAGAAACGTGGAAAATGCTTACCAGTGGGCAGGCGCGGGGCTGTGCACAGTGAGGGTCTGCAGCATTGGTTGGGTGGACCTTGCTGGCAGGCCAGGCAGTGTTTGACTCCTTCTAACAGGCTTTCACCTTCTGGTTGCTTACCTCTAAGAGGGCAGTGGGATTCCGCCTTGGCGAGCTTGCTGGGTCCTTTGAATTCACACATCGGTCACCTCGAGGGTAATTAGTTACCTGTTCGCATCCTGCTACCTGCTACGACCG
>PVJO010019104.1:0-35116 GCA_004026905.1 Hystrix cristata | reverse complement strand
ATTATGTATACAATGTACCAATACATGTTCTTGGTAAAAATAAAAAAAAATTTTTAAAAGAATGAGAATGGGGCTCAGTGGTAGGGTACTTGCCTAGCACACTCAAAGCTCTGAGTTCAATATCCAGTACTACCAAAAAAAAAAAAAATCACAAAAGAATACTGTAAAACTCAGCAGAACACAGCAGAAAATCTTTGTATTCTTGGATTAGGAAAAGAGTTTTCTTGGTCAACCAAGATCGGTGTTAGGGAATAAGATCTTAGCCCTTGGGAGAGGGGTCATAGGATCCCTGTAAAGCTTAGGAGATGGAAGGTACTACTGCATCCATCTTTGGAAAACAGGATCTATCCCATCTATTTGGTTATGGTTTCATCAAAGTTACAATTTTATAGTCATTTATATGAATATGGAATTTATCTCTGTTTCTCACATCAAACTATAAACTCCATGACGGCAGGGACCATGCTTTATAGGCTCATGTATGTCTGTCACATAGTAAGCACTAGCTATAAACTAAAGGAATGAATAAGCTGTCACATTTGCTTGTGAGAATTAAACCAAATATTAACCATTGTCAGTGCTCAAGTTAGTAAATAATGCACTTCTATGTCATAACCTTCTGAAATGAAGTGTGATTTAATACATTTTTCCACATAAATATAATAGCTGTTTTCCTCACAAATGACATAATCACAACTCACATGCTACAGAACATAAGTTAGTGTGCCAGCACGGCCTGGGATCACTGAGGACAGTCTTCCCCAGACAGCTGTGTGGCAGCTATGTCAACTCCTCCAAGATGAACTGTCTACAAGCCAAAATGCTGAATGCCTTTTTAAAAAAATCACAAGCACATGCAAATCAAAAAAAGTTTTTTCTTTTTTATCACTAGCATACAAATCACACAAAAGAATAACTTTTAAAACAGAAGTAAAGGTGTATTCTTTTAAATAATCACCCTAGCAATGTCAAGGTATCTGAAAGGGTTAAAACAGTATCAATCATTACCAGCACATACAACACTCAGCAGAAACTAGCTAAATATCTGCTCAGTGTGGTCATAACCACAGTACGGTCACGTCTGTCAGTATATTTATCATGCTGGACTGAAACAGTCTGTTGATGTATCTCTATTTTCCCCTAGCCTGCGCATTTCTCCAGGGTAGGGACTACTCGTATTCATACCTGCATGTCCAGCACCAAGCACAGGGTGTGACATGTGGAAGGCTCTAAGGGATTTGTGTAGAACCATGAGTGTGTGAAGTATTTTCAAAGTCACATAAAAGCTTACAAGCTGGATGGAATCCAAAAACCTGAATTAGTGACTTTGCTTTTAAAAATTTTCAGCCCTCTAAATGTAGCATTATTTAATCTCTTGCAAACTCCACTCCCTCGTATATAAGGAACAGGCCCATTTGACATGACAAATATAAAGCCTCTGGATAGATAAAAAGCAATGCAAGTGACAATTACTGACTAGAAGTATCAGTGATTAAAATAAAGAAAGGATTGTAAAGTACAAGTTAACTATCAATAAAAATTATACTAGTTGGGCATGGTGGGTACACCTGCAATCCCAGCATGCTGGGAGGCCAAAGCAGGAATATCATAAGTTCAAGCCTAGCCTTGGAAATTTAGAGAGACTCTGTCTTAAAAAAAAAAAAAAAAAGGGGGGGCTGAGGATATAGCTCACTTTGAAAGTCCTGAGTTTAATCCCAAGTACCACCAAAACAAGCGAGCAAACAACAAGCAAACTGTACTAACAGGGATGAGAAACTTTTTGATTTCTTCCAAAGCATGCCCCATTCTGGCATAGGCTTCTGCTGGTGGGGCAAACACTTCGATGAGGACATGGAGATCATCATTGAGGTGGAAGTATTTCGCTTCTCCACTTTTCCTCAATTCTTCTTCCTGAAGAAAGAGAAATCACACTTAAAAATGTGTCAAGTAACAACTACTCAACACTTACTTGACATGAGATTGTCAGAAAGATTCACCCAACAGCTAACACTACCCTAAGAAAGAGAGTTTAAACTATGATCTGATGCCGTCACTCCAGGCCTTCACAGACCATGGGGGGCTTCCGCCTGCTGCAGGATGGTCTCTCTATCCTCAACGCCGGCCCACAGGGAGCCCAGCACCTGCCCTCTGCCACCTGCGCTGACCCTCACCTGCCCCAACACACTCCAGCTCTGCAGTCCCCTGTACAGCTCAGCCCGGCTGAGCGCCCAAGCTCACCCTGGCACTGGCGACACCATGTGCTTGTGATGCTGTTACATATCCCTACCTAAAACATCAGTAATACCTGAACTCTACTTCACTCCTGCATTTTGCCTGCTTGGTAGGTGATCGCTATTGGGTAGACACCGTGAGTGTCTTGTGTGGTGCTGGTCAAGGAATGCTCCCTGGCACCCAGTGAACCAGCAGTGTGCAACCGTTTCTGTGTTCATTTGCTTATCCACACAGCCTTGTACATGTGGGGCACTATACTCAATCTGAGAATCAAATAGTGAGTACATGATTTTATATAACTGTCATAAGGTTTTCAGCTTTTTTTTTAGGGGAGAGGGGTTACATAATGAAATTCAGGGAGTCCACAGAGTGAAGAGTTCTCAACAGAATATTTTATGGGTTAAAGATGAGAGGCAATTTGGTGACTGGGGAAGAAAACAGACTTTGAGGTTCTGCATTTGAATTCCAAATCCAACATTTACTAATATGCCTTTGGGCAAGTTACTCTTCCTTCATTTTAAAGGGGTGATTTTAAATGGGGATAATAGTGTACTATCTATCTCACAGGGTTGTTATAGTACCAAGGAGTAAATACACAAAAGCTTTAGGAGGATGCCTAGCACATACACAATCTATAAATGAATGCAGTACAGATAATGGTAATTACACAGAGTAACATTAATTACTCTCCTCTCTGGTAAGTGAGGTGGGCAGAACACCTAGCATTGATAGCTAGTACAAATGGAAAGTTCAACAGACCAGGGCGATGGTGGCTGCCAGGCAGCACAGTGAGCTGGGGCATGTTGGTTATGGCTCCTGTGGTCTCACTGATATACCAAACAATAGAAGAAAAACAGTGACCATTTTGAGGCTCTGAAAGATGAGATCCACTTTAGAATGAGACTTTAATTCTAAACAATGGGATCCACCTTGGAAATAAACACTATTAACTGAGAATTTCTGGTGACTAGAAATAAACTAGTAAAAACGATCGATTTAAAAATCAAAATATAGCTCAGTGGTAGAGCGCTTGCCTTGCAAGCACAAAGCCCCGAGTTTGATCCCCAGCAGTGATGACCCCCACAAAAATCAACACTCCACAATTGAAGCAGTAAGGATCTGGTTATAATATAGCAGATAGGATACTAGTAGTAACCATTTAAGTAGCAAACATGTTACTTATATTATCTCCTGTCACCTTCAGCACAAAGCTTTTAAAGGTTTAACTGATGAGTCACATGGCAGAGGCAACAGCACAGCATGATGCCAAGAGGAAGAGAAGGTTGCTGGGGTGGAGTGAACGGGCTGCTCCTTACTGTACTCAAGGTGCGACAGATTTAGGGCTGGCTCGGTTTGATATTTGAGCGTCCCTCGAAGGTCCCTGTGTTAAAAGCTTGGTCCCCAGGGTGGCTCTATGGACATAGCTCCTAATAGGAAGTCTTCGGGCCAATGGGGCTGTGCCTCTGAAGAGGATAACGGGACCTAGCCCTGTACTCTGTCGGCTTCATGGTTGTGAGATGATTGGGTTTGCTCTGCTACCTGCTCTGGTCATGGTGCACTGCCTTGTCTCAGGCCTAACAACAATGGGACCAATTGATCATGGACTGACACCTCCAGAACTGTGAGCCAAAATAAATCTTCTTTTTGTAAGCTGAGTATTTCAAATACTTATTATAGTGACTGAAAGCTGATTTTCTGGTTTTATGTTGACAGAGGCCCAAAGAGACAGAAGTATCCTAGAAGGTTTTATTTCAGGCAGCCAAAGGTTGATAGAGTCAGCAAAGAGAATGCTTGTGTCCTAATGAATGACAATGCAGACACTTGTCCCTCTCCTACCCGAGATTTAGGATAATGTTTGTTAACAATGAAAATATGACAGGGTTGGCAATGTTTGGAAAGAATCTGATTACCCAAATGCTAAGCCCCACTGAGACTTCCACACTGTTGTGGAAGTCTCATCTGCTGAGGCTTTTCCTATATTGCTTCAACAGCAGAGAGATTTCCTTGAAGGGAGATGGGATGATAATTCTCATGCCTTCCTACTACTCCTTATTACCTCCTGCCCTATGACAGATCTCTGTTTGTTCCATGAATTCAGGGAGTAAGGGAACTAAGTCAGATCCAGAGGTATAGGCTGCATGTATTCAGTAACTATCACCTCTCCTAGTATATGACACTTCCTCCTAATCTTCCAAAGAAGGATCTGGAACCTTGTACTACCGTGACTGTATAGAGAGGAGAAAAATACCCAGATGATTTGAGAATTAACACAATTAACTCTGTTCTAAGGCTGTTCCACTAAGGGTCACTGATCAGAGGAGCTTATGAAGTCAAGAGATACATGGACTTTTGCTCCTGGTCTACTGACTGTGGCCTGAGTGGATCATAAATTCACACTGTATGCTATTCCTCTAGTTTCTGGGTTTCTTGATAGAACAAGAATGATTACCAACTACAGAACTCCCCTGCTGTTTGGTGACCTAATGTTCAGAGACACAGAAATGAGCGAATTGTTGAACGGGTGATAAATGGGCTAGGAAAGATGTCCAAGTATCTAAAAATGTCCGCCCACTAAAATGCATAGCAAGTATGTAATGACTAGCTAGTCACCAGACACACTGGCAGATGTTCAAGGGCCTCAAGCCCCAGCCATCTCAGTGCTTCTGGGGGTACTCATAAACAAAGTAACCACACAGTGACAAAAACAGAAGCTATGCATTAATTCACAACACACTCCTCTCTTTGGGAGAATGACTGCCATTACTGGGTGCCCAATCTACCAACAGCAGAGAACAACCACAAACCCTTGATATGGTAACATAATTTGGAAGGACTACTAAACCCTAATAGCAACCTGATAATATTTAGGATTTCATTATATAGACAGGCAAACACTTATTTGGACACAGAACCTAGATAAAGATTTGCTTTCCTTACTTTTCTTCCACCTGCAAAATTTGGTGGGATGCCCTCATCACTAACACTGTAAGACACAAAACACTGCTTCTGACCAAGGTATTCCCTGAACAACAAACAAAGTCAGCAAAACAATGGATTCCTGTCTGTAGGTTCCGTTGTACCGATCATGTACCTCATTACAAGACAGGTCTAATAAGGACTGAATTAGAATACTGGCAGGTCTGGAGTGCTTTCCTGTACAGCATGTTATTTCTGACCAACTTCTTGACTTTCTCCTACTGCCAGAATAGATACGTCAAGGAACTGAAGTAACATCATTTGGGACAGCAAAGCTCAGTAAGTAGAGAACAGGGCAGGGGAAACCTGGCCACACATTAGAATCATTCTAAATATGTACTGAAAATCTGTTTGAGTTTCTACCCTAAATAAGTTTGGGATTTGGAATCTACATTTTAAAACTCTTGTTCCACATAAGCCCGATAACATATGATCGCTAGCATCAGAAGACCACGGTTTAATGCCAACCAAGAAAATATGATGAATTAGCTCAGATAATAACTCCAGTTCTCTGAATCTCAGTGTTCTTACATGTAAAAGAAGAAAAATGCTATCTTGTATAATTTTTCCCAAGGATAACACGGAGTAATGTATATAAAATGTAAAATGCCTCACACAGTGTCTGACTCTCAATGGCTGTTCAATAAACAAATGATGGCAATTTTTATTATAAAAGCTATTACTTAGATGGGAATAATATAAATTTCTTAACGATGAGAAAATAAATGACAACACAGAAAATAAGTGACAAACATGATATGTGATAATGTTT
Source organism: Hystrix cristata (assembly GCA_004026905.1). Classification (NCBI taxonomy): domain Eukaryota; kingdom Metazoa; phylum Chordata; class Mammalia; order Rodentia; family Hystricidae; genus Hystrix; species Hystrix cristata. The sequence goes on along the minus strand of PVJO010019104.1, from coordinate 29,136 downwards.
TCCAGAAATTTAACAAGATGATCAGTGAAAACAACTCAGAAACTTTTAGTTTGTCAAAAAAAAGAACAAAAACAAAAACTCAGAACATTTACATGAGTACATCAAGCAGAACAACTATTTTAGAATGGTAAATGATTATTAAAACATTTAAAATAAATTTTAATAACTTAATAAATGCATATAGAATCAATTAAAGGCCAAAAGAATATATATGCAATATAAACTCAGCTACAGTTATGCACGACTTAAGACAGGAATATATTCTGAGAAATGCACTGCAAGGCAATTTCCTTGTTGCTTGAACGCCACAAGATGCAGTAACACAAACTGAACAGCCACAACACCATTGGGAAATATAATCTACAGGACCACTGTCACATATGTGGCCTGTTATTATGCGGTATATGGCCGTATTTAACACAATGAAAAACCCTAAAGGAACTAATCTAAAATGCTCACAGTGATGGTGATCTCTTCGTGATAACTTTAATATTATCGTATACTACCCAAGATGACACATTACTTACAGAATGAAAAATATAATTACATTCTATATATGAATATTACAGATATAGATGCAGGTTTAAGATGCTATACATTTTGAAATTAGCCAACGTGACACAATTTTTTAAATAGCATCACAGATATATCATCTTATATAACATATTCATATAATTGCACTTGAGATCCTAGTTAGCTCTTATACACTAGGCATTAATACAAAAGATGATCTATAATTAATAATATTACCTGGCCAGAAAAGTAGCCATTGTCTATAGTGAATATTACCTTTGCCTTGTCTCTCATGGAACCTTTTCCAAGGATGGACATTTTTGTCAAGGTTTCTTCTTGTAAACGCTTCAGAGAATTGCCACGTGGACCCAAAAGTTTCCCCACAAAGTTGAACTAGGAAAGACAAACCAACCAACCAAATTTGTAACATTCATATTTTACAGTAGTTTGCCAATCTTGAACATTAGGAAATACTATAGTAGGCTACACTTTACTCATTAATAACAAATATTTAAATTCTTGCCACATGCACCATACTGGGATATTATCTACAAATTACATAAAACAGATCTAAAATTATAAAATTAAAAAAGATATACTTTATGTTAATCATTAAATTCTGGATTTATTTTCATAAATTGTGAATGGAATTCATTTCCCAGAATTCCTGGGTTTCTATCCTAGCAACTACGAATAGTACTATGAAGGAGAGACAGTACAGGTGAGGACAGAGACACCAGGTGTACTGTAGTACATACCTGACCACTCGCCATGGAACGCCTGGGTCCTTGCCCTGGCTCAGCACTTAAGAGTTGGTTATCTGATCAATGAATGGACTCAGATGAGTTCCAAGGAATTCAGTAGCTGACAGAGCTTTACAACAAAATCCATTCATGTCTTCCAAAATAACTAGATAGGGGAATACTGACAATTTATTTACTCTACATGCCTGCATTCTCTTATTTCATGAGCAGAGTATAAGTGAATTAACTAAGAATATGGCCTCTGAGGTTAGACTACCATGATTTAAGACTTTTTTGCTTACTACCTGAATGACCCTGGGCAAGTTACCTATCTTAAGTGGTACCTTAGTTCCTCCAACTGCAAAATAGGAATGAGGACAAGAACTACTCTCTAAGGGATGTTCTGAGGATGTTCTGGGTCAATACTGTATAAATAAATCATTTAGAACAATGCTTAGCACATACTAGACACTTGATAAATATATCTTAAATAAAAGAAGCATATCTAAGAATTTCATACAATTTGAATGCTTTACTATAATGAAGGTAACTCATGAACACTCCTGGCTCCTGAACAGGCTCAGCCTGTTCACCAGGAGGAAGCTGCTGTCTTTGGCAAGATTCTTGATTACGAACTCATGTGCAGTTACCACTTCTGCAGCGATCTACGCCACTACTGTGCTGCTGCTGTTTTTAAGAGAAAATTGCTCCCCAATTTATATAACTATGGCAATTGAAGTAATTTTCTTGAAATTAGTTAACACTTTAGAAAAATCAAAATGGTATTTTTACTTTGCCCAGTTTTAATTTCATTGGTCTTCAATCACAAATCAACTATATATTTTTAACCTTCATATGTAATTACTTTTTGCTTTTGAAAATTTAAGTAATTTTCTTAAATATAAAAGTTACACTGACTGACAGAGTTTAGAAAGTCAAAAACTACTACAAGGTAGAGGAGGGGAAAAAAACAGTGTTCTGATTCACTCACTCCTGTCTTATTCTTGCTGTCCATTTTCTCTGCTTTATGTATCTGAAAATTTCTAGTATTTGGATACTGGACCTTCAGAGTTGGATCTGCAAGTCTCTCTCTTATTCTTCCTGACTCTGTTTTGCTTTCTGGAAGACTTGACTACATTTCTCATATATCTATTGATTCTTTCGTTTCTGCTATCAAGTGTTTAATAACATACATTTTTATATTTGTTCCTTGTATGTCACTTTGTCTAGGTTTTATGGAAACACTAGGATTTGATCATTCTGGAGATGTTAATGGAGCAGCCCCTCTGCCTGGGAGCTTACAGTGCCTGCCTCACCAAGGGCCTCCTCTGCCCCATTTTGTGAGTTATTTTCTTTTTATATTCTAGACTATCCTCAGATGACTGTTTACTCTCTGCTACCTGCTCTTAAAAATGTGATCCTGAAGCTCCAAAATGCTCACTGGAGTTCTGCTTTTACACATGGACTTAACAAGCAGTAGGCTTTAAGTACAGAAGCCCAGAATTTTCATGAAGGACTAATCAGTATTATTGCCTAACTCTCCTTTCTCTTGGGCAACGCATTTCCCAGCAGAGGCACTCCTTGATCTCCTGTCTCCTAGGAGGAGTCAAAAGCCTGGCTGCCAGAATCCTGGGTACTCCAACACTAAGCATGTACACTTCCATTTAAAGGACATATTTCCCTTATTCTCAGCATGAACCTCATCATAACCCTCAGTAGTATCTACCTGTGTCTCAGAGTTGAAGACTTCTCTTATTCACCATCTCTGGGAAACCGTTTGTCTTGTGCTAGGGTGTGGAAGAGCAGAGCCCTGGTCTTACCAGATGGGATGAGCACCTGGCAGTCCAACAGTGCACAACTATAAGGAACTTTCAACCAAATCATCTCTTTTTAGTTCACAGTAACTCAAATGTGGAATTCCTGAGTCTGCTGAAGGTCTTCCCACACTAATGAACATACTTTTGATTGCATTCCTCTTGCCCAGCAAGCTCAGCATACTTCATTCTTCATTACCCTGAGACACAACCATCTATTCGCACATTGGGCAGGTACCAAGTTTTTGCTAACATTATCTTTAGTTGTCTTACTATTTCTTTAGGTTTTCACAGCTTCATACCTTTATTAATTCATTTATATTCATTATAGTGTGTTTCAAGGATGGAATAAAAATACATTTCTGAGATCATATAGCCATATTTACACTGGGTCCTAAATGGTCAAATACTTCCCAATTGATAAAAATTAAAAGGCTTTAGAAATCAGCTAATGTAAACATCTAATTTTATAATGAGGAAAATAAAGTTTGGAGAGTGTTGCAATTTATTCAAGGTCACTTGATAAAGCATAGAATTCTGCTTCAACTCATAGAAATAAATAAACATGTTATATCTCATTGACAGAACAAAGAATGAAAATCATATAATCATCTCAATAGATGCAGGAAAGGCGTGTGATAAAATTCAACATCCATTCATGATAAAAAAAAAACACTAAGCAAATCAGGTACAGAAGGTCTGTACTTCACTATAATGAAGGCCATGGATATAGTAAGCTGACAATTAATATTACATTGGATTGGGAAAAGTGGGAAGCTTCTCTTCTAAGATCCTGAACAAGACAAGGATGCTCACGCTCACCAATTTCAGCCAACATAGTACTGGAAGTCCCCGCCAGAGCAACCACACAAGAGAAAGAAACAAAGGGCATCCACACTGGAAAAGGGAACCAAACTGCCACTGAAGATGACATGACCTCGTAATCAGAAAATTTCAAACACACGGCCAAAAAGCTATAAGAACTCATAAATTTAGCAGGTTGTAGGATATAAAAATCAATGTACGAATATCAGTACCATTGCTATATGCCATAGAAATCACCAAAGCAATCCCCCATTTACAATAGTTATGATGAATGAATGCATAAATGCATGCATGGGAATAAATTTCACCAAAGAGGTGAAAGAGCGACAAAATGAAAACTATAAACATGGATGAAAGAAATTCAAGAAAACACACATAAAAATGTAAAGACACCCTGTATTTTTGGATTGTAAAAATCAATATTGTTAAAATGTCCATACTACTCCAAGTGATCTACAAATTTGATATAATCCCTATCAAAATACCATTCTTCTCACAATTAGGGAAAAAAAATCCTGATGTTTGTATGGAACCACACAAACACACACACACACACACGAACCTCAAATAAAGTACTACTTTTGAGTTAAAAAGACAAAGTAAGAGGATTGATACTACCTGACTTTAAAATATACCACAAAGCTCTAATATCAAAATAGTATGTAACTGACATAAAAGCAGAAGCATAAACCAATGCAACAGAATATAAAGGCTAAAGTAAATCACCACATCTATAGCCAATTCATTTTCAAAAAAGATGATAATATTATGTTTAGAAACAAGGATTCAAACCAGGGCTTGACCTATTTTAGAGCAGGGGCTTGCCCAGACTGGCCTTGAACTTGTGATCCTCCTTTTGCTACAACCTCTCAAGTAGGTAGGATCATAATCGTTTTAATAAATGATGCTAGGGGGAAGGACAGTGGAGTACATGCCTGTGATCCCAGCAACTCAGAAAGCTGAGCAGGAAGATCACAGAAGCCAGCCTAGGTAATTTAGCAACACCTATTAAAAAAAAAAAAAAAAATCAAAAGGCCTGAGCATGTAACTCAGTAACGGAGTACTTGTCTAGCATGCTTGGGGCTCTGAGTTTAATATATAGTACTTCAAAATATATGACTAAAAAATAAATGGGCCTGAGAAAAGTGGACACCTGCATGCAGATAGATGATAATAGACCTTATTACCAGTTAACAAAAAACAAAACAAAACAAAACAAACAAACAAACAAAAAAAACACATTGAACTTGAATGTAAGATTGCAAACTATGAAAGTACAAAAAGAAAACAAATATTCAGGACAATACAAGATTTTTTGTTTGCTTGATTTCAGACAGGGTCTCACTATGTAATTCAGGTTGTCCTTGAACTCATGGCAAACCTCCTGTGTCAGTCTCCAGGGTACTGGGATTACAAGTGTAAGCTACCACATGTGTCATTGGGCAAGAATTTTTGGACAAGACCTTAAAAGCATAGGAAACAAAAGAAAAAACAGACCAAAAGGATTATAAGAAACTAAAATGCTGTTTTACAGCAAAGAAAAACAATCAACAATCATTAGAATACAAAGACAACCCCACAGAATGGGAGAGAGTATTTGGAAACTATACCTCTGACAAGAGTTAATATTTAGAATATACAAGGGACTCAAAAAACTGAACAGCAAAAAAAAGAGAAAAAAAAACCTGATTAGAAAAATGCAAAACCAGAATAAGTATTATTAATTCACTCCAGTTAGAATGACTATTATCAGAGACACAAAAGATAAAAAGTGCTGGAGAGGATGCGGCACAAAGAGGACACTTACACACCGTTGGTGGATACGTAAATGAGTACAAATAGTGAGAAAAATAAGAAGGAGGTCCTTCTAAAACAGAATTACCACAAGATCCAGAAATCCCACTGCTTGTTATATATGCAAAGGAAATGAAGTCGGTGCGTTGAAGTGACATCTGCACTCCCATGTTCACTGCATCACTATTCACGAAGAGCAAAAGCAACCTAACTGTCCATCAACTGATGAATGGATAAAGAAAATGGGGTACATGTACCCAGAAGAAGACCATTTAGCCACAAATGAGAAGAAACATCATCATTTGCAACAACATGAAAGGAACTGGAGATCATTATGTTAAGTGAAATAAGCCAGGTACAGAAAGACAAGTACCACATGACCTCATTCATATGTGGAATATTAAAAAGTTGATCTCATAGAAGTTGAGAGTAGCACAGAAGTTTCCAGTGGCTGGGGAGAGTAGGGTGGGAGAGAGATGGGGTGGCAGATCACTAGAAACTAAGAGTTCTGATGCATTATTGCACAGTAGGGTCACTACAGATAACAACTATGCAATGAAAATTTCAGAAAGCTAGAAGAAAGGAGTTTGGATATTTTTACCTTAAAGGAATCTGAAGTGTTTGAGATAGGTATGTTTAACTCATTACACAGGGAGGGGCTCTCACTTGGTGATACAGCACTTGCTTGGCATGTCTGTGCTCCTGGATTTGATCCCAGAGACCAAATAAACAAAAAGCGCTCCCCAAAATTACACATTGTACACATGTATCAAAACATCACATGGTGTCCCATAATATACACAATTTTTTTATGTTTTTATGGATCAACAAATAAATTTTCTTTAAAATAGCTTCAAATCGCACAGTTTCATAAATTGATTTAGTTCTGGTTTGGGAAATTTGAGCCATTGTCAAGATATTTCTATAAAAGCTTTGCTGGATAAAGTTATATAATGTGGGAGTGGAGGGAGTGGGGGAACGGTGGGCCAAGTGCAAAACAAATCATGAAACTCAATCGAATACATTTCACTTGTTACTATAATAAAATTTTCATAATCCAGAAAAAAGGAATTCCGTGTAAAATGGCAAAGCATTTTATTTGATTTTATATACCTTTAAATTCTCTTTTTCCATTTAGTTATCAGTGTTTTTGCTTACAAATAGTATATAAATGAATACTCTGACAGTCAGAAACCCTTTAATCCTTTGTTCCTAACTCTGTTGAAACATATATATGTATCAGTCATCTCTTGTCCAATTAACCCTCATGAATCTCAGCTCTTTACACAGGGATCATACTGAATAAAAATGTATAAAAAATCATCTACAAAAGCAGTCAGTAGATCATGTGCAGGTGATGTCAAATTATTAAATAAAAAATTGATGAACTGTGCACATGTCTGATTTTACCTAAACAATGCCCACCTTTTACTGGAACTGACTCCCCTTCATCCACAAGGCTCCAAGTGGCCACAGACCGAGAGAACAAGAATAGGTCTGAGCCACTCAGGTGGGTCAAGAAGTTGGTGTGTAATTAGAAGTCAGGCCTCTGAGGTTCAGAACTAATTGTGTGGATAACCGACTATCCTCAGCGCTAAATCATGCTGATGGCAATGAGCTTGGTTGCTTGGTCAGGTTCTTAAAATGCTGATTGCATCACCTCCCTAGGGGCATGTGAAAATACTTAGCAAGTTCGTTTGGTTGACACAATGACTGGGGTCACTGGGATTTAGTGTGCGCACTGGCAAAGGCCCACGACAGACATCGCCCATTAGAAATGGGCAGGGCTGCTCTTCCCGATGAGCAAGTAAGTGATCTGTATGAAATGACAGCTGCGCCTCAGGTAAGAAGTGCTGCTAGACAGAGGACTCACAGACACAGGTCACCTTCTACAGCAGGAAGTTCTCGCTACTGTCCTGCTCTTAATTTTTAAATTTTTTTTTAATTTTTTTTTTTTTTTTACCAAGAGCATTTATTGGTACATTGTATGAATAATGATCATATTCAACACGGTTATTTTGTACCTGTACATGATATACCTTGCTTTTCCCCCCTCTTCCCCACCCCTCCCTTCCATTCCCCCACTCTTCCCTATTTGCAGCAGGTTTATTTACATTTTTCCATTTTTTCCCTTTCTCCTTTCTTTGCTCTTAATTTTCAAATTCAATTCCTCCATGAAGTTTATAAGATACCCAAAGGTAGTTAAAGGAAAAAAAAAAGATTAAAAAATCCTATAAGGTAGCTACAATCAGCACTAGCAACAAGAAAAAGCCTAAGCAACATAGATGGACCAAGAACATATTTTGGACTCTTTAACAATGTAAATAATAAACTCTTACAGCAGCAAAATTCTTTCATTGGCGGTTAGTCCTACACCCTCCTGGGGTCCACTGACACGGACTTCTGAAGCAGTTTCAATGACCTCTGACCAGCAACTAAAGACAGAGGCCCAGGCCTGTCTCACTGTATTTACCACTGCATGGCTTCTAATAGCCCTGAGGCTTCTGGGTTATTGCGAAGATTAAAACAGGAGATAACATGTAAAACTCTCAGATGACTCAGATTAAACCTGCAGATGGTCACTTACTTGCTTATGACACTGTTTGCAACAAGGCCCGACACAGACCCTCCAAATTCCCATTTTTTGTCCCACAAAAGAGATGATGCATTTGTTTCCACTGACCATTCAGAAAAAGCCACATGTCCTGTCTTGATTAAACATTAGCATGGCCTGTCTGCTGCCCCAGAACTTGAACACACCAAAACCTGAGCCCACAGATAAGGCCTCTCTGAAGTCCCTCTGGAAAAGTGGCTAAGCTCGGGAGAGAACACTCATCACTATCCCTTCTTGCCACCACTATCCGTCTGCCACACCTGCCTGGCCTCCTTCACTTCTCCCCCTTGAAAAAAAAAGCCCTTCCTGCTGGCCGGTATGAAGTAGCACCCAGGGCTCAAGGTCTTTCCACTGTTGTCAGCCTCTGCCCCTGACTGCAATGACATCTTGTGTGCTCTTGCAAAAATCCTTTCAAATAAAGTATGTCTTTATTTAAATTCAGGTTTGTTTTTATTTGACAACTAGGCATTAAGACAGTAAGAACTTCATACATGTCAACATTTATTTTACATATAATTTGCCTAAGTAAATTCATTCCTCTATTAATTGATATAATTTGCTAATAATTTCAGTCATTCATCTGCATCGAAGGTGAGAGCATTATCACTCCTATGACCAATGATTTTTCTCCAGATGCTAATTACTGTTTTACATACACATACGTTACAAATGCTAAAATTGTAAATAGGAAAACTTAAGTGATTATGAAGAAGGCAAACCAACATTAGTGAATATATTTGCGTTTCACTATAAAATGTATATATAAGCTACAATAATTATATTCTTCATTGAAAAAGACCATGTGCCTTTCTGAACCAGTTTTAATTGACCTAAACTATATTTGTGACTTGACACTGTTCCTTAGGGAACAATTACAGTTAAGCTGTCATTTCATAAACAACTAAATCTTAAGAACATGTCATGGTCTCCATTAAATGGTTTCCCTTAATTGGGTGCTCACCAAAATTGATTAGTGGAACAAAGGGATGTTTTATTGAGCTCTAACTTGACACTCAAAACTGAATTTGTAACCCTCTGCCACTCCAGCTTCACACATGTTCTACTTGCCAGTTCCCCACCCTCACAAGCGGCAGCCCACCCTGCAGGAACTCGGGCTGGCGGAAGGACATGACTCCCCGAGGGCACTGAGCCGATCTTCTGTGTTCAATGCTTTAAATCCAGTATATGTGCAGAAAGAATATTTAATACATGTTTCATGAACTAAATTAGATCTTAACAGTGTTACTTCCGAATTATCTCTTAAGCCTGTCCACATTTCTCCAGTCCCACCTCAGCTACCACCTTAAGACTGTCCACAATCACCACGTCACCACCTCTCTCATGCAGATGGCTAGAGAGTCCCTTCTCTGCCCCATTTCTACCTCCTTCTGTCAGCGGATAGGTCTTTTTGAAACATAATTCTGACCTTACTGCATCTCTACATAGAACATAAGTATCTCACTACTCTTAGAATCTACTGTTCAAATGTCCACTCTAGCTGTGAAAGGGCCTCCCCTGGAGCTCATCTCACATGTCTAGCCTTCACACTCCTGCTTCTGGCTCCACTGTCTTGGATTTCTCTCAGATTCTCTAAATTGCCATGCTCCAAGAAGAGCCCACTGGCTCAGATTAAAAACTGGGAAGCAACTTCCCCCTAACCATAAAACAGCAATAAAGCAGGATAGAATGCAAACTAATACTAAACCTCAAGGCAAACACTAGCTCTAAATAACCACATGCATTTGTGCAGGAAAAAACAGAACTCAAGCACTTGCCCATCCAGCTGGCTCTCATGACATGAGGTCCAGGAAGCACCTGAATTACCAGGGTTGATATCTTAAAGGGTTTTCCTGGAGCAATTCCCCCTGACACCAGGGCACTTACTGGGACGGTCAGGGAGAATGCTGAGATGCCTTCCCCTGGGGAGCTGGTGGCCAAGAGGAAAGTAGCCACCACTAAACTCTGCCCAGACCCATTTACCATGTATTCCTCCTCAACGAAAGCCTTATTCTGCACAGGATGGGCAACAAATCGTTTTATTATTTTTTAATATTAACAATTTCAACAAAACATGAACTTAGGTTAGCACCAAGACCTCACTGTTACTGCTACTGCAAGACTGATAACATGGGGAACATGTTCTAGGTCGTTAGTGATCAAAAAAAAAAATAAATACAGGTAAGAACCTGGACTGCTGAGTTGGTGCATTCCAGTGGCAGGGGGTAGATGATAAACAAGTAAAACACACATGCAGAAGATAAAGCAACCACAGAGTGCAGGACCTTTGCTGAATGGGTGAGCAACTTCAAGCCAGGCTGACCTCTTGACAGTATGGCATGAGCTGTCTCCTAAGCAGGGACCTAGGCACAAGAATTTCATGCAAGGTGAAGGAGAGAGCACACAGCCCCCCACACAGAGGAGTTTCTGAGATATGAAACAGCTAACAGGGATGGAGAAGAGGGACTCAGGCAATGACAGTAAGAGACAAGAAGATATATCCGGTTGAAACTCAGGGCAAGATTTAATATACAGATTCTACCTGGGTGGTTTCATTTTCTCTTTGCATTTTGTTCACTGTTTAAAATTTCCATATTAATATGAATTCATTCTCTTAACAATGAAAAAAATTACACTGAATAAAAAGAACAAAATCCATTGCATAAGTCCATGTGCAGCCTAGTCCCTTCTTATAGCGCCTTCCCATGCAACAGGCCCAGCTGACATCTCCAGACATCTCTCTTGATGCTCAGAGACCACAAACCCACTCTCTCCTCCACCCTGCTTCTCTTGGTACAAGGACCAAACTGTATTTTAAGACACTTAATGTCACATTGGATTCTTGAGATCAGGAAATGCATTTTACTCAGCTCCTCAGCTTCACATCTCAATTTCTTTCTTCATTCTTAATATATACCTGGTACATAGTAATACTCAAAAAATTATAACAAAACAACAATAAATTAATGAACTCTGGATCCATGAACCTAATGTTCTGTCTATTGTTGCTTTGAGAAAGCCACAGCTATTCCAGTAACATCATAAAACATAAAAATATTCCTTGTACAAGAAGAAGAGAAAAAGAACTTTAAAATAAATGATAAAATTCCTATCACTGGAGTACAGCTTAGTAGTGACAGAATTCTTGCACAGTCTATGCAAGTCCCCAGTACCACAAAACAAAACAAAAAACAAAAACATAAAGGTCCTTTCAGTGGTAGAATTCTCCCACTAAGACAAAAGCATCAAATGTGTTACAATTTTTTTCCTGACTATGACACCTACTTTCTCAATGCTAGCTTTTGTTTGTTTGTTTTGTTTTTGTTTTTGAGACAAGGTCTCCCTGTATAGTTCAGGCTGGCCTTGAACTCCCTATGTAGCCCAGGCTGGCCTCAAACTCACAGCAATCCTCCTGCCTCAGCCTCCCAAGCTCTGGAATTACAGGCATGCATCACCATGCCCAGAAATATTGGTTATTTTTCATTAAAGTACTTCAGTATATCATAGCCAAAATCAAATCTTGGGATAAATCTCATACTTGCCAAATTCCTTTTCATCCCTTATGGTCCCTTCTCCCTTTCACTGCCCTCCTACCTAACCTGTGAACCCTAACAACCCAGCCTACAAGTAACACATACATATTATCAAACTGATTAAAAAAAAAAACCCAGGATCTAAAGCCAGCTCCAAAGAAATTTAATGTACTTTGAGATATCAGTGTAAAAATGTAATAAGTAGTAGAATATAAGGCACAAACAATGATACCATCTGAACAAAAATAACAATTTTTCCCTTCCACATACAATACACTTCTGTGTCCAAAATGTGGGCAATTTCTTGACCCCAAAAGCAATTCTCCATCAATCACCAACTGATACCTTGTGAGTCAAGTGAATTCTGACACTACTCACCTGGAGACAGTTACACAGGTTGATGTTTCCATCACAACAAGGGTCCCCACTTCAGATGCCAATCACAAGCGCCACTTTACAGTCTGTGCTTCTGACTAACTGGTTGTAAGTCAAAGTTCCCATGATTCCCTCCTAGGCTTTGACTAACTTTCTTCATTGCCTTACAGAACACAATGATAAACTTTACTACTTTACCTCATCTATTAAAGGACACAGATGAACACTCACATGGAAAAGGTACCCAAAGTAAACGTGTAGGAAGAAGCAAAGGCTTGTGTGCTGCTCACTGGCATCTCAAAGTGTCCAGCCATCCAGAAGCGCTGCGAGCCCCATCCTTTTGGGTTTTTATAGTGGCTTCAGTACTTCAGTATGATTGGTTAAATTGCTGGCCAATGGTGATCAGTTCAGTCTTCGGCTACTTTCCTCTCCCAGGTCACATTAAGACTCATAGTCCCAACCTTCTAATCATTTGGTTGGTTCCCTTGTAAACAGCTCCCTCCACACCAAAAGTTACCTAGGAGTTCAGTCATCAGTAAAATTACCACTTCGGAGAGACCATGAGTTTTAGAAGCTGAGTTCCAAGAGCTAGGACTAAAGAGAAAATATTTCTTTCTTTTTATTTTATTTCCCAATACTAGGGAATCAACCCAGGATCTTCATAGTAAGCTCTTGGTAGTAAATTTTTATTTATGTGACAGGGTCTCACTCACTAAGTTGCTAATTTCCCAGGCTGGGCTCGAACTTGTGATCCCCTTGCCTCAGCCTCCCAGAGTGCTAGGAGTATAGGAATGTACTACCATGCCTGGCTCAAATATTTATTCCTTATTAAATCACTTTATCACATACCATCAGCTGTGATTTGAATATGCCCTCAAAAAAAAATTTTTTTTTTTGGTGCTGGGAAGCACTCTGACCATTGAGCTAAATCGCCAGCCCCAAAATTCTTATGTTGAAACTTAATCAGCAATGTCATATTATCAAGAAGAGGGCATTCGGAGGTGATTAAGTCACAGGACTGGACAGGCACCTTTATAAAGGGTTCAAGGGAACGACTTCATTCTCTTCCACTCTTCTGCCTTGTGAGAACACAGCATTTGCCCACCCAGGGGAAGCATCAAATCAAGTAGTCAATGCATCAGCCCAGACACAGAGGGGCCTGCACCAGGCACCACACCTGCGGGCATCTTGATCCCGGACTTCCCAGCCTTCAGGACTAGGAGAAAGTAAATCTCTATTCTTTATAAATGGCCCAGTCTCGAGCATTTAGCAACAGAAACAGACTGAGATGCCTTTTGTTATTTAAACAATTAAAAGTGGCACATTCTACACTAAAGTGACCCAAAGGATAACCAAAGTTCTCACATAGAATTTGCATTGGAGTTAAACTTTTTGACCTGATGCACATATAAATATGCAATATGGTAATACTAAGCTTGATTAAAGATATTGAAACCTGTTTCAGGACATTATACATGCTATATTCTAGAGAACCAGTGAATCTCTATTTTCAAGAATTAGATCAAAACCACATAATTTCCACAAAGCCTCATTTGACTTGGCAATGAGAAAATTAAGAATGGAAGAATTCCACTGCAACATTATCTATCTACTGCTGCATAACGAATAATCCAAAAACTTAACAGTCTGAGCAAACAGCCATTTTAATTGATTTGCTCACAATACAGAAACCTGGGCAATGAAGGGAAGGGTGCCATAGTCCATTTTCTATTGCACAGCACATGAGGCTGGGAAATGCCCAAAGTACAGAAGGTTTTTAGCTTGTGGGTCTGGAAGCCAGAAGTCCAAGATCAAGCAGTTGCACCAGAGGTGGGCCACCTGCTGCAAACAGAGCTAAGAGGTGGAAGGGCAACAAGTAGGAGCATGTGGAAGACACAAAACACAGCAGCATTCCACCTTTTAACAACTGACTCTCTGTGTAACTAATCCAGTCCCCAAATGCAGGAACTTGCTCACTCCCTGGAAGAAACATTCATCTTTTCTAACCACCTAATTATCTCTTAAAGGTCCCACCTCCCAGCACCAACTCAGAGGCAACCAATTTCAACATGAACTGGAACACAGCGGCATGTGCCTGGGTTACCAGCTCGACAACCCGAGGCAGGGGGATCACCTGAGTCCAGGAATTTGTCACCATCCTGGGCAACATAAGGAGACCCTGTCTCTAAATAAACTTTAAAAAGACTCAACATGAGCTTCTGAGGAGACAAGTCATACTGAAACAGGGAGGGGAGTGAATAGCAAACTTCGTTTTTGCTCTGGTGCAACAGCCAGACTGGGTTATTCTCCTGGCTGGTAAATTAGTGGTGGCTGCCAACTCAGGATCATGGTTCTCACTGCTTTCGCTGACTCTGCTCCAGCTGTGTGTCTGGGACTTCCTCTTAAAATGGTGGCTTCGTGTGTTTTTGTGCAGTGTTTTGTTCCCAGACCAGAAAAGCAAAAGCTATGTGTCAGGCCTCCAGAAAACTCTGGCCTGGAGTTCGCATTGCATCGGTCCTGTTGCATGTGACCAAGTTACATGAGCTACAAGGTGTGAACGGACTCAAAGGAAGTGCACTGCACAAAGCACAAATGGGTAGAGATGCAGTCACGGGGACATGGTATAAGAGAATAATCAGTCTTTCACAGATATAACTGATGAGGCAGTCAACTTACCAAAAAGTTAAATTTTAGTAGCTTCAAACCTCTCAGTTTCTTCTAAGACTCTGGTGTGTACCTGCCTGCCTACAACAGCACCTAGTTCATAATAGGCAAGGGATGTTTCATACATATGAAAGTGAACAAGCAGCCAAAGTCAAGGCCCAAAATGCATCAATCACTGCCCACAATGTTAATTAGAACAAAGCTAGAGTCTATTGCATAGGCACAGATGGGAGGAAGCAGATTTCTGGTATATAGGTCCTAACTGGCCAACAATATCTTGTAATTGAGCATCTAATAAAATCTAACTGTTTATTTAAAACATTAAAAAGACATCTGAGAAAAACTTTAAAATAATGGGGGCTGCATCAGATCAGCAATGTAAATCCATTTCTCTCAAGGTGGGTCTAAAGTTGGATGTTAAAAACAGAAGAGAGGTTACAAGGAATCTTAAAAAATGTTTGGATATAGTAGAATGAAGTATGCATCACAAATTAATTAAAGAGTTACAAAACCGTGAGCAAAGAAGAAAACCAGCAGGGATCATGTGCATCAGTGCATCCTCCGGTGACGGCAAGAGTGAATGTCCTCCTTGGACTATCACTTCAAATGCCCCCATGTCTGAAGCTCAGGAAGATGTGGATTATCTCACCCCACCAGCCCTTGCATCTCCAGTGTATGTGTATGTATAAACAAATATATTTATTATCTAAAAGTTCAAATATATTTATTATCTAAAAGTTCAACCTGTTCCATCACTGGTTGATGAGGCATTACCTACACCTGGAAGGGCAAAGGACCCACTGGATGCAGAAATACAGTTCTGAAAGGGAATACTCTTGTCATATTCACAATTTCACCTATAATTCTTTAGAAATAACTCTCCACCACTCCTATAGGTTATGCCCTACTCCCTCTCTTACATTAATTTAATTTTCAGCCGCTATTACTTAACAAAACCTATGCCTTTCCCTGTTAGATTACCAATTCCTGGAGAATAAGACTCATACTTGATTCACGATTTTTCCTTTGTAATAGTTTCTCAGTAAATATTTGTGAAATTAAAACCCATTTTCCCAAATCAAGCAGCACTATTCAATGAAGTTTTTTTTTATTCATTTTCTGTCCTGTAGAGATTACAGTAACAGACTAAAATTATAAATATATACTATTACTTAAATTCATTAATTTTCCAACCATCAGTCAATCACTAGGCATTATTGGCAGTTGAGGTTACAGTGTTGCTCCACTGCATATAATTCTAACATATTTCTAAACGTTAAGCAGCTGGGCTACCCTCTTAATAAACAACGTGTACAAGTAACTTTTCAAGGTGATTATTTGGGAAAAATAGACACATGAACATTCAGATGTCCACAGACACGAGAAAGTAATGTACAATCTGAAATAATCCCCTCTATGTATCTTTTTTTCCTATTTGTTCAAGATTGGATATGCCAGTGGAGGAATGAGAATGGATGACAAAAGAGAACTAAACAAACTTCTATAGCCCATTGATAAATGCACTTGGAATTATTAATCCAGAAAATCCCAAATCACAACAGTCAGGCTACAGATGTGGGAAACGAACTGGAAGATTTAAAACCAAACACCAGAAAACTTATTTGGGTAAGAGGCTATTATAGCAGACTGGGTCAGGGATAGTACTTTTCTAAATTAAATTGTAAAAGTGTTATGCACAGAAAGCAAGATAGATAATAGTTGATGTAGGAAGCAAATGAATGGTACCTGATGGACAGAGGAGGCTAAAGAGGGAAGAGTGAACAGGCCAAAGTGACATGCTGCTGTGCTACTTGGCATTCAGTGAAATAAGAAATACAGGAAAAGGCCCATAACAGCCAAAAAGAGGAATCATGATGTTTACTCACAGTGATGAGAACTCAAGACATCTGTGGGGCACCCAAATGGAAGTGTCCAGCAGGCATGTGGGATGACATTCAGCAAAGAGAAGGGTGGCGCAGTCAGTGCTAGTAAGTGGAAGAGCTGGAGAGAAAGCCAGGTCAAACTCGTTCCTAAACCAGACGTCCTTCTACTGTGTAATCAAGCTTCTCTATTACCCTTTATAGCATATTCCTGGCTTCATGTGATTACCTATCAGTTACTCATTTTGATAAAAGTTCAGAGTTTAGTCCACGGTATGAATTTTTGTCACTTTTTTCCAAGAGATTATGAGTCCTTAAAAAGAGGTATCTTAGTTCATCTTTGTTGCTATCAAGATATACCTAAGATTAAGTAATTTATCAAGAATATAAGCTCATTCAGCTAACAATTCTGAAGGTTGGAAAGTTTAAGAGTGTGACACTGGCATCTTCTCAGTCAGCTCTTTCTGCTGCATCCTAACACGGCAGAGGGCGTCACAGGAGAGACAGAGCAAGTGCACCAGTTCTGGTCTCTTTCTGGGCTCATAAAGCTATTTATACCATCACAAACCCCCCTCCCCATGACCTAATCCAATCTTCATTAACTCCCCAAAGCCCCCATTCCAAACACCATTAATATATGAATTACAGGATTCAGTCTCCAATGCATATGTTTGGAGGGTACACAGGCAAACCACAGCCACAGTTGATTATGTTCTGTTCATATTCTTATCTCCAAAAACAGCATAGACACACACATTTCAGTTGATAGAGTATGGTGATCATTATGGGGCCCAGAGCCAAAATAAATGTACAGCAATATCCGAGGATGTAAGCCAACAGTATGCTACTAAAGCTCTAGAATGTTTATATTTGAGGGTTCAGCAACACTCAGAGATCTGCTCTTATCCAATGGCCCCCAAACTAGGCAAAGACGTGATTACAAAGTTTACATACAATGATATTCAGCACAGCCTTTAATAATTCTTAAACTCACTGTTTTGTGTTCAAAGGACGCTTACTGGACCATTTCACGTCTTTTGAATATGGCAAGATGCTTTACGGGGCTCACAGGGGCCCAAATATAACCAATACTGTACTAACTCATTTGGTTCAGAGAAAAATCATTTGAATAACCATAAACCCCCAAAACAACAAGAGCAGATTTTTTCAGGACCCTCTCACAGTAGAGTTGTTTTGGGATTCCACTTAACAAATCTAAGTTCATAAACTACTGTCTAGCTCAATAATCAAACATTTTAAGTAAAATGGGGGAAATCCCAAAACATACAATTGCTATCATATTTGCAGTTACCAACTTCAATGGTTTTCAAATACGAACAACATGTTTATCACAAGACCCCAAGAACTCAGAGACTTCTAACGAGAGAACAAGAGCCACTTCTAAAAAGTGACTTCTGCTGTCCACAACTTTGCTCTATCCAATTCCTATTCTAATGTGTGTGTTGTCCAAATGAGTAGGGAATAAAAGCAGGAAGGGACTATGCATTTGCAAATCAACAGTCATGATAAGCAAAGAAATCTCCTCAAACTGCTGACATCTATAATGACCTTTCTACTTTTTACAGGGTCCCCAGATTTAATGAGCACTAGGAAGAACACTCCTAGTGATGGATAATATATAAATGTATCTTTCAGTAATTATTTTAAATGTCAGGTTTCCTTGACATCAACTAATTTCAAGAACATAAACCACCAGCTGCCACAGTTTAAATGTGCCCACTGCAAAATCCAGGATGTGACTTCAGCTCCACCGTGGTGGTGTTAAGAGGTGCAGCAATGTGGGAAGGAGCTCGATGCCTTCTGCAAGTGCTTTCAGCAGCTCCTGCCATGTGAGGAGGCAGCAGCATGGAAGCCCTCACCAGACACCAAATGCTGACTCCTGGATCTGGACCACTCAGCACCTAGAACAGTAGGAGACACACATTCCTGTTCTTTATAATTACCCACTCTTAAGTATTTTACTATAGCAGCATCAACAGACTAAACTCCAATCATTAGTTTTGGTGATGACTGTTGAGAAATAAAGAACTAACATCTAATCCAACAAGCCCTCTTATGGCTATTTATCTAAAGGAACTAAATCAGTATGTTTGTTAAAAAGATGTCTGTACTTCCATGTTTGCTGCATCTTTAGTCAAAATAGCCAAGACATTTTTAAAATACCCACTAATGAATGAAAAAAATTAAAAATATGGCGTATATATACAGGATGAAATACTATGTAGCATTAAAGCAGAAAATCCTGTCATTTAAACATAGAGGACACTTTGCTAAGTCGGACCCAAAGACACAATAAAAAGGTTGGACTCCAGAAGTAGAATAGAATGGTAGTTACTACAGGCTGGGGGGAGGGGAGGGCAGGTAAGTACAGGGAAGATGGTGGTCAAAGGGAACATAAACATAAGAAACACATTCAGACAGACATAAGAAACACATTCTTGTCACATATTACGCCACATGCTGACTACAGTTAATGATATCTGCTTCAAAATAGGATTTTTTAACGTTCTTACCACTAAAAAAACTGATATTTGAAGTGACAGTTATGATAATTAGTCTGATTTGATCATTCTAAAATGTACATGTGTCAAAAAAAAAAATCACATGGTTGGGCTGTGGTATAGCTTAGGTGGAGCATCTGCTTTGGCATACACAAAATCCTGGGTTCAATCCCCAGTAACAAAAAAGTACACTGTGTCTCACAAATATATAGAATTATCATTTATAAATTAAAAACAAATTAAGATATAAGTACATTTTCATTATTTTTAGAGACAAACTACCAATTGAATGCCTAAAATAATTTTCACATAAATCCTCTGGAAAAAAAATATTGTATGTCATGTCACTGAAAATCAATTGGGAGCTATAGAAAAGACTAATTTTAACCTATCTATATGTCTGTCAAATACTATTCTAGGGAATTTTTAAACTTATGACAATTTCCATGGAATAGCTTCAACCAAGTAGTAAACTAATGGATTTTAAATTGCCAGCAACATGCTACAAGAAGAAAAACGCAAACCAACTTTAAAAAGGAAGTGCCCTTGAAAAGGGGCAAACATATTTTATATGTACATACTTCTCTCTGCCCTCAGAGACTGATAACTTAAGAGCTTCTGCGAAGACAGTAAACATTATGTTCTCAATATTCACGTAACAGAAACAATTTTAACATAAGAAATCATGTTGCTAAAGACAAGGTTTCACCAAACAGTATGCATACATTAGAATGCTTAAAGAGATCTAGAGAAAAATTATCAAATTAAGAAATTTACTAAAAATATGTTAAACCTACAGAATTTTTGTCAATATTACACACTACATTTCAAAATAACCATAGTACAAAAGTATTTTCCAAATTTATACCTTCAGATTCTTACCCAAAATGGAAACAAGTCTTTTTCATCCTAATCATAAAAGTTATACTGTTGTTGTTCAAATACTAAAATACAGAAACATGTAAAGTGAAAATACTATGTAAAACAATCCTCCAGAAAGTAATGCTATTAAAATTCTCAAACTGAGGCCTATTTTTTATACCTTCCTTTTTCTTTTCTCAGTTAACAATGTAAGACTGCAGTCTCACCAATCTTTGGTTTCTCATTCTGAGGGTTCAGTTACCCACCGTCTATCCTGGCCCAAGTACAATAAGTGGAAAATTCCAGAAATAAACACTTTATAAGATGGGTCTATTGTTATAACTGTTCTCTTCCCTTCATTGTTAATCTCTCTGTCTAATCTATAAATTAAACTCTATCACAGGCTCACATAGGAACAAACGGCTTCTGCAAGCTTGGGCACCATCTGTAGTTTCTGGCATCTGCAGAGCATCGTGGAACGTATTCCCCGTGGATAAGAGGGGACTGCTATACAGACACGTTACAAAAGAGGACAACACAGAGTTATAACTGACATAATTCCAAATTACACCTCGGTTTCTAAATGGTGGGTAAGGATTCTTCCACCCAACATGATACTGCGTCTGGCATTCTCCCTATGTGGAGAATTCAACCACATCCTCCAAGAAAGCCCCCTTAGCTAGCCCCACCCTGTTATGGCTTCTATTAAACCCTGCATATCTGGTTAAAAGTAATCTGTTTAGCCAAATGAAATGGCTTGTAATTTCTCAAATGCCCCTGGCTTACATATAGTGTCCGTCGGACATGGTCACCCCTCAGCCTCATCCTGTCTTACTCCTGACCCCTGACCCACTGACCCTTTCAGAGATGACCTCTTCAGAGCGGCCTTCTCTGAGGGTATCACAATGATTCTCCTTTCTGTCTTTCCACAGCTCCTTGCATAACAAATATTAATGAATTTGTATTCCGGATAAAACAGAGTTTCTTGAGACTAGAGTCTCCGCTACTTCTCTTTACCCATGACAATAATACCTGGCTTAGAGAAAACTGTTGATAAATGTGAGGCAGCTGAATAGATGAATGGATGGAGGCACCGAAGAAGGGGGAAAGGGTTATTTTGCCTCACAGTTTTAGAGCTTTCAGTCACAATCAGCTGGTGCCACTGTTTTCAGGCCTCTGGTGAGACAGAAACATCATGGTGGAAGGACGTGGGTGGGGAGAAACTGTTCATTTCCCAGCAGCCAGAAGGCAGAAAGAGAGACAGACAGACAGGCACAGAGAGAGAGAGAGAGGAAGGCGCAGGGGACAAGATACAGTCCCAAGGTCACGTTTTTGTGCCTCGCTCCCTTCAAGCAGGCTCTACTTCCTAAGCTTCTGTGACTTCTCATCAATTCCATCCTGTTAGGAGTCCACCAATGGATCCATGCTCCTTTCTGATGATTCAGGAAGCAGTGTACCCCTGAGCAACCGACCTCAGACATCCCAAGCACTTGACATGAACTTCAAGCTATTAGACACAGAAATTACAATTTGTCCTCCCTACCTCATCGTATCTGACTGAGAAAACATGTGAGATTTTACTTCCTACATTATACTCATATTTTCTATTTCCTGTACTAACTTGTACACAATGGAGTATCAACTTTAGGTTAATCATCTTCTACTCGACTATAAGCTGCTTACAGACAGGGACTCTCTGGTCATCCTTACATTGCATACTGAGCATACAGGACACATTAAGCATGAAGAATCAATCTGTAAAGGTTTCTATGAGCTACGCTTTGCTTGATGAGTTTGTGTATGAAATGGTCATAACTATTTTTCTGTTTATAAGAAAGTACATGCTCTATGGGCACTGTACAGGCTGACTACCTATAGGTGCCAACCACAAACTCTTCAACACTCAAATGTACAAGGCAACTATCTGAAACATTGTAGAGTTATCAAACCAGGCATAGTTTTTGAAAGAAAGCAAAGATGTTAAGGGAGGAAACGGCCTGGTCCAAATTTACTGATTTTAGAGCTTTTAGCCTGAGTAGCAGGGTTTCAGACAACCACAGTCCTGAAATACGAAGGAGAAATCTTAGAAAAGACAGAATTGGAGTTGGGATGCCCAAATTTTGTGTAAAAATCTACCAAAATCTCTGGCTGACTTCTGAATCACATAGGTCAAAAACCAAGTGCAAAAGTCAAAATGAGGAAAAAAAAACTAAACACCAACCCAATAAAGTTAGCAGTATGGATCCAACTAACTTAATTATCTGGGAAAACAAAGACACCAACATCCTTCAGAGAAATACCATGGAATCTAAAGTTTCCAAAAAGTACATTTACAATGTCTAGTATACAACTCAAAATTACTCAACATGTAAAGAATTAGAACAATAAGACTCTTTAAATAAAAGACGATCACATATTTTTAACTGTACTACTCAGTGACAGAAGTGAAACACTTGAATGAAAAGATAAAAATTCAAAATAGAAAAAAAATGTTTCCATACACATAGATATATCAAACATAAACTGTATAACAGATAATTACACTCCCTGACATAAAAAATTTATCTGACAGTTAATAGCAACATGAAGACAGCACAGCAAAAAAAACCAAAGAAGTATAAAATACAACAGCAGAAATTATCTATTCTAAAAAATTACTCATTCTAAAAAATAAAGAAAACAACAACAACAACAATAATGAACAGCCAGAGAAAGCACAGTGAGAATATCAAAAAGTCCAAAACATGTACAACTGAAGTCAAAAGGTAAGGATAAAGAAAAGATCAGAAGACATATTTGAAGTAACAAAAACTGAAATATTATGCTTTAGTGGACAAATCTCTTAAAACAACACATCAAAATTGTCACAAAATTGAAACAGAAAATCTGACAAGTACTTTATCAATCAAAGATATTGAATTGGTCATCCAACTCCAGGCCTAGGTGGCTTCACTGGTGAATTTTAACAAATATTTAGAAAGAAATATACCAATCTATTTTACATTGTGTGAGGAAAAAAAGAAACATTTTCTAGCTCATTTTATGAAACTAACATAAAATTAATGGCAAAATCTTAACAAAAATTTATTAAAAATTTATATGCCCGCATCACTCCAGATCATAGATTCAAATGAATCCAGAAATATATAATGTCCTTACCAGATAGTATTTACGTGAGGACTGTAAAGTTTTAATTTAGAAAAAGTAAAGAGTTAAAATTTACTATATAAAACATACAGGGAATTAACACAGTGTTCATTTCAATAGACACAAAACAAACAAAAATTCAACAAAAGTTACCATCCATCCAGAATCAAAACTGTCAACAAAGCTGAAATAGAAGAAAAATAGTGAAATAAATAAAAGGTGTAAAAACTGGGAAGGAAGAAGTAAAACTGTTTAAATAGATGATATAATTATATACATAGAAATCACAAGGAATTAACAAAACAGCTAAAACTAATAATTTACCAAAATAACAAATGACATTATAAAAATTTATATTAGAAACAAAAATTAAGAAAATAATTTAAAAATATTAAATTTACAATATTGTTGAAAAAATAAGAATGGATAAGGAAAGTGTGGTATTTATAGTATACATAATGGAGTATTATCCTGACATACAGAATAAACTTGAGGCATACTTAGATAAATGGATACACCTTGAGATGAAAATGTTAAATGAAATAAATCAGACACACAAGTTTAAATATTGCATTGTTTCTCTCCTGTGAGAAAATGAAAGTGTAAATAAGGAGTAAAATGGAGGATAGATATTAGAAAGTAGGAAGAATTTTTTTTCAAATGGGAAGAGGAACCAGAGATGTGGAGACAGGGGAGAGAAGTAAGGAAAAAGGGATTTAAAGGACAAAAATGGAAATAGAGCTTTTAGAAATGGGGAGGGGAAGAAGAGCTGGAGAGAGAGGATGGGAAGGGGACAAAAAAGAAAGAATCAAGATATGATATATACATCATATATACATGATATGATATATACATCCCTCATGATGACTTGACCATCATATACTGTAAACATGCGTAATAATAAAAATTATTAATAAATATTGGTGAAAGCATAAATTATTTAGGGATAAATTTAACAAAAAGTATACAAATCCTTACCCTGAAAATAACATAATCCTGCTGACAGAAATTAAAGAATATCTAAATAAAGAGATAAACCATATTGAAGAAATAGAAGACTCAACAGTGTAAGTTGAGTCCAGATAGCTCAACATATTCAATTCAGTGTGTAAGTTTGTGGAAAATAACAAATGAATTCTTAAATTTACATGGAATTATAAAGGTGATACCCTTCTCCATTAATAAGCAATCCCAAAAAGGCACAAAATTGGGGCAAAAAAAATCTGTACTACTATTTATAAAAGCTATAATACAAAAGACAGTATGATACTGGTATAAGGACCCATCAAAAATAGATCAATGGAACACAATAAAAACCTCAGAAATAACACACTCTCATGGTCATCTGATTTCCACCAAAGGTTCCAAAACAATCTGTGGAGAGAAAAACACCTTTCAACAAGTAGTGTTGGGAAGAGTAGACACTCATTTGGGGGAAAAAGGAACTTGACCTTTATTTTAGTCCATTATCTGTCACTAAAACAAAATCCTTGAGACTGGGTAATATATAAAGAATAGAAGTTTATCTGCCTAACAGTTCTGGAGGCTGGAAGTCCAAGGGCACAGCACCAGCATTTGCCTGGAATTTGGTGAGGGACTTCTTATTGCATCATCACATGAGGAGGGTATCACATGGGGAGACACAGCAAGCACACTGGCCTGAGTCTCTCTTCCTCTTTTTACAAAGTCTCTAATGGTTATGCGGGAGGCCCACCCTCATGACCTCAGCAAAGGCCCCATCTCCAAATACGATTAATAAATGAATATAGAGACTAAATTTCAGAGGGGCCACCCACAGCACAGCAATTTCCTATGTCACATCATACACAAAAAATGCATTCAAGATGCATCACAGATTTTAACCATAAATAATAATCCTGATAAATTTTGCCCCATCAAAATTTAAAACTTCAGTTTATCACAGGAGTCTGTTAAGAAAACAATAAGTAAGCTATAAACTGAGTCAAATCAGTATTTGCAAAACATATATCTAACAAGACTTGGATCTAGGATAAAAGATTTAGAAACTGTTTAAAGACTTGAACTTTACAACTAAAGATAGGTATATGAAAAACTGCACAACTATTAATTGTCAGGGAAATGTAAATTAGTATCACAAAAAGATACCAAAACAGCATTAAAATAACCAGCATATATAAAAGAAAAACTGGCAGCACCAGATATTGATGAAGATGTAAGGAAGTCACAATCTGACATGCCTTATTTGTAGACATGTTAAAAGGTAGAACCAATTTGGGAAAAAACATAGGAGTTGCTTGTAAAACTAAATACACATCAATTTCAATACAAGCACTTTACCAAGAGAAACAGAAATACACAATCACAGAATGACTTGTATAGAAATAGTCACAGCAATTTAATTTACAATAACCCAAAACAGAGAACTTCACAAGCAAATGGATCAACTATGCTACATTCAGGTAAGGGATCATTATTCAGCAATAAAAAGAAATGAGCTGCTGATATGTACACAACAGTATGTATGAATCATGTACATGGATGCTTGAAAGAGGATAAATAGGATGAAATTTAAATAAAACTGGAACAGATGACAATTTTGAACTTATGTGTGCCAAGCATTGTTCTAAGCACTGACTATGGATAATCTCATGTAATTGTTACCATCCAACTCCATACCGGAAATGAGGAAACAGAAATGAAAAGGCAGGTTGCCCACCTCACTCATATGACTCAAGTATGTTTTCTTAGGGCTCCATAACTCGCGCTAAAGTCATATAGAAAAGTCAGAATCACTAAAGTCACTAAGTAAGGTTTTAATTAACTTTAAAAGTGTGTGGAGGAAGTGGGTGCTAAGAGAAAACAACTCTAGGAAATACCAAACAGAACATAAGTTAGACATCTGCTTCCTTATGATTCAGGTTAATGCATCTGCAGAGACCTCACTGTCTTACCTTAGGAAACTGTTTTACAGGAATTAACACTTTCTGTCCCAGCTTCATGTTCTTATTAATCACCACATCAATGTACTTTTCTTCATCCTTGCCTTCTCCTTTTTGATACTTTTCTATTTCTGTGGAGGCAAAAAGATAACCATGAAGTGTATGACCCAGAACTGCAGAGGCTGGAAGTTCTGGTTAGCTCCATTATGGCAGGAAATAAAATGTAAAAATATGGACTATTAAATTGCTATTAGTTTTTCCAGTAATGATACATTCCATATTTTATCAATGACTCTTCATAAATGGAAAAAAATGCATATACCATGGACCTACCAAGTCAAATCTCCACTGCTAATGGAGGGGAATAATGGATTAAATAACAAAAACAAAAATGAAAATAAAGTTCTTTGGGGCCTTCTGGAATCCTTGAGAAAGGCTGATCAAATAACAAAGAAAAGGCAGAGTGCATTCTCAGTTTAGCATTACAAAGCACTAACATCCCTATTTATCAATCCTGCCTGGCTTTCTAAAGCTTCTTCAATCAAGAACTGACTCTAAAATGGCATTAAAAGCCCTTACTTTCCATCAGACACGCCCCAAACCGATCCTAACTCCTTACACGTGGCACATTACCAACTACATGCTAATGTTTTTCTTCATGCTCTCTGCTCTACTTGTGATGTTGCAATGATGATTTCATCTTCATCTTACAAAGCTCAACCTCATTAAATCTCACTTTTCTTGTGCAATTGTCCCTTTCAGTGGAGCAGCAGAAATGGGAGAATCAATCATTCTTACCTTGATAGTCATAAAGCACTTTATGTGCAAATCAACTACTACTCCTAAATGGGGAAAAAATGTGCACCTCTCTCACTTGGAACACAGATTTTTCTTAGGTTAAATTTATTTGTCCACTCAGTGAATATCTACTACCAGGATTCTACTATGTCCAAGTTCCAGAGTCTAGAAATATAGCATGATGCTTCATTCACTTCATGGCCTAGAGCATTTGGTGGCACATAAGGCACACAATTGAGTACTAGACGGGCCTATTACCCTTCTGGGGACCAAATGTCTTGTAACAGCAGCATAGGGGAGGGGCCAAAGCTGGCATCAGTTGTACCAAGAAGTAACTGTATTTAACTACTTTGCCTATAGAGATAGAACTACTGAAGAATTTAATAGGTGCATTCCCTGGACCAGGCACCTCACACTTAAGACATAATTCAATCCTCAGATCGGACCAGGGAGGAGGTTCAGAGAGGTTATATGACAATTGGCAAAGGCAAGGTTTACAAGCCAGGTTTGTCTGACTCTGAAGACAGTGTGCCACTGTGGTCTCTCTCACCATTTTTATGTTGTATAAGAAAGAAAATAAAATTTTCATAGCACCTTAGAGTAAAAGGGAAATGTATCTAAAGCAGAAGGCTTCAGATTTGAAGGTTCAGTCACCACTAAAGAAGCCAATGGGCCTCATAATACCACTGGAGAACTTTCACTCCACCATACTAGTGCCTCCAATTTATTACCAAATTTATTAAAAATAAGAAATTTCAATGAGGACTAGGGAATTGCTATAATTTAAAGACAGGAAGATTTCTACAGTCTAACAATTGTTTCTAGTGCCAACAACTGTGAAATTTTATAAAATATGCCTATTAGGATTCAGATTCTTTATATTTAACACTAGAATATCTAAAGATTTGGTTCTAAAACCTTATGTGAAAGGTAAGGGGACCAAGAAATAGAGGGAGGGAGAAGGGAGGGGAAGAGAAAAGGACGAAAAAAGAATTAGGATTATTATGTACATATGTACATGTACCAACTCCCCACAAAGAATGTAATTATTTTGTACTACAAACATGTATGGATCAATAATAATAATAGACATTTAAAAATAAAATGTTGATATCTTATATGATCTATGTATGCTGACAAAACTCTCTCCTTGACCAAACTTAGTAACCAAGGTGCTTCCCTGAGTTTTATGTCTTCACAGCATATTATCAAACCTAAGTGGGATAGACAGTAAAACTCAGAAAGGTATAAACAGCCAGGCAGAAGTGTGGATTGGCCAGAGTAGAGCTGTGAAGCAGGGCATGCATGTGAGACCAAGCCCTTAAACCCTGTATGTTTTGGGGGGCCAGGGTGGGGTGTCTGAGCTAATGCCAGAACGGAACTGCAGGATACACAGCTGGTGCTGCAGAACAGAATGGTATCAGGCAACAGCACACTAGAGGAATTGAAGGGGACAGGGAGGAAAGACGGCAGAAGGGAAAAGTCTGAAGATGAAGAAGGACTGCTGGGAGAATGGCAGAGCAAACTAAACCGACAGCTTCTACCTGAAGCTACAAGAAGAAACACACTAAGTCACCACACTGAAGAGTTCTCGTGTCCTCTTGTGATTATATGTGCTTTGATTCTGGAAAGCAGATTCTAAGCACAATCTGTATGGGAACAACATACAGTGAAAGAGAAGAATACCTTTAATTTTGATTGACTTTTTTCTATAAAAATAATATATGTACATGGTGAAAATTTAATACAGTATAATGATATAAAATTAAAGGAAATGGTTAACTTCCTACTATTTATACTTCTGAGAAATATACATTATTTCAGAAATTTTGCATTTATAAAAAAATACACTACTTGCGAATGGTACAAATGAGCCAAATTATTTTTGCTTCTCAGGAAAGAATAGAAGTCACACATCAGCTGTTTCTTGGAGTATAATAATTCATGACTTTGCTTTAATTAGTAGAAGAAAGTAAATCCAATGTTTTATTACCTACTTGTGACATAATTGGAAATATCATTGACATAGTAAAAAGAGTCAACAAAATCAGATAGGCCAAAACTTCCTCAAAAAAAGAATTTTTATATGTTTATGTATGTCAAAATAAACTGCCTTCTTTCTTTTCAAAAAAAAA